>PITA01002392.1:0-27545 GCA_004023965.1 Spilogale gracilis | reverse complement strand
CCATATACAGGCATGGCTTGTTTCAACTGGGTCTAAACATGTCAGAATTGGCCTTTGTCTCACTAATCCTTCACATTCCTGGATGCTGGCAGCAAGAGGTCAACTCAATAATTAGAGTACAGTCTCCTCTAGCATTTTGTTGATCAAGTGAAAGGGACATCAACCACTCCAGCCACAACCTCTGAGCAGAGGAACATGTGTGTTTGGAGACAGAAGCACTTGCCCAAAACACAGATGTCTAAGTCCAGGCTGGTCTGCAGCCAACCTACTAAGGTACCAGAAACCAATCATCCATAAGTAGAGCTTACATCTTGACATTACTTAACAGCCATAAAAGCCACTTGTCTATGTGTAGAATCACTTCAGAGTGTGAGCTCCTTAGTTTTTCACAGGCTTTGCAGCCTGGAACCTAACCAATTTTGAGACAGAAATCCAGTCCTCAAAGCCTCAGAAAGTTAAAACAAATTTATGAGGAAACAGTGGTCCAACAGGCCTGTGAAAAGAACCTAAGTTGGCTGCTGGCCATCAGTCGTAAAGAACATCCTGGCCACATGGGGGGCGGGGGTTGTCCACATGAAAGAAGATGGGCATACACATCTGCAGATAGCCCTTTTCCCAGTATAGGATCTTGCTAATGCTCTTGACTTATATCATCAAAACAACTGATTTTTAAAAACCCAAATGTGGGCATCTAGGGCAGACTTTTCCAACCTGTGTCCAGTGGGCACTGGGGAGCGGGTGGATGAGCGGGGAAAAGCCTATTCATCCATCCTTCGGGTACCTTGCCAGGCTGGCTACAGCTCCTTCAAGCCACAGTGGCTCAAAGTCAGAACATCAACTAAGAAGTGGAAATCAAGGGCTGGGAGGAACCACCAAACTCTTCAGCCCAAACAGCAAGAAGAGAGTCTATGATGAAAGCATTTACCTCCATGAGATAACTAGCCAGCTGGTGGGAAATATGGACCTGTTATATTCCCTTTCTTTTTAGGCCAGATTCTAAACAAACCACTTGAAACTCACTACAGAGTACATGCCTAAGGGGCCGTCTCACCCTCTGCTGTTGTATCAACCAGTACAGACTAGTTCTTGAAAAGAGGTGCACCTCCTTTTCCTTACTGCTCGCCTTTCCATGCTGAGACAACGAGGGGCACTCCACAGCGCCCTCCCTCCTCCCCTGGGTCCTCAGTGCCTGACCAGTGATCATACGCATCCTTTTCCTTCAAAGAGCTTTCATCTCTCTCATCTGTGTCCTCACATTTATACTGGTCAAGATATTTAAAGCCACTATTAGGCCATGGAGGCTTCCGTGACATTTTTTGATGATGTCTTCTGATAACTCACAGCATCTTTATATGTTTTATGTTTACTTTCAATCTTTTACTTGCCATTCAAATCTCCTTTTTATTTTAATTTTTAAAGAAGACTTCATTTATTTGACAGAGAGAGTGAGTGTGTGTACACAGAAGCAAGGGGAGCAGCAGAGGGAGAGGGAGAAGCAGACTCCCCGCTGAGCAGGGAGTCTGATGTGGGGTTGGATCCCACAACCCAGAGATTAGGATCTGAGCCAAAGGTAGACACTTAACTGATGGTTCAGTTACCCCTCAAATCTCCTTTAAAAAAATTACAAGTACATGATGGTTCCTCTAATTTTACCTTCAATACAAAGGCAGAATTATAGCCATTTACTTAAAAAGTCACTTTTTTTTAAAAGATTTTATTTATTTATTTATTTATTTGACAGAGAGAGATCACAAATAGGCAGAGAGGCAGGCAGAGAGAGAGGAGGAAGCAGACTCCCCGCTGAGCAGAGAGCCCGATGCGGGCCTCGATCCCAGGACCCTGAGATCATGACCTGAGTTGAAGGCAGGGGCTTTATTTAACCCACTGAGCCACCCAGGTGCCCTAAAGAAGTCACTTTTATTCCTCTTGCCTTTTTTTTTCTCCCAAGGCTTTTTTCAGGAGCAATTTTAGGTTTTAATAAAATTAAGAGGGTGGTAGAAATTTCCCGTATGTTCCCTGCCTCCACACAAGCATCGTCTTGTTTTTCAATACCACAGTACAAATACCTTCACAGCCTTTTATTGTGATTCCATTTTAAAATTCACATTGATTTTCTTTGCTCTTGTTAACACCTACTCCCAATTCCCCTCCTTTCTCTAGAACTAGGAGCTCCCAAATGAGACTCATCCCTGTGTAGAGAGCTGGCCAGATGTCTACAGAAGATGACCTCATTGTTGACAATGTTTTCAATATTGTTAGTATAGCATTTAGTCATGTTTAGTTTGGTATTAGTTTAAATAAGTAGTTAAGACTATGGTACAATGAACCTTCTCTATTATTTAATTTTATCACTATTGGTTTTTTTTTTTTTTAAGATTTTTTTTTTTAAGATTTTTTTTAAATTTATTTGACAGACAGAAACACAGCCAGAGAGGGAACACAAGCAGGGGGAGTGAGAGAGGGAGAAGCAGGCTTCCCGCCGAGCAGGGAGCCCGATGTGGGACTCGATCACGGGTCTCCGGGATCATGACCTGAGCCGAAGGCAGTCGCTTAACCAACTGAGCCACCCAGGTGCCCCTTAAAGATTTTATTTATTTATTTGATAGAGAGAAACACAGCGAGAGAGGGAACACAAGCAGGTGGAGTGAGAGAGGGAGAAGCAGGCTCAGCGAGCCCGATGTGGGGTTCGATCCCGGGTCTCCGGGATCATGACCTGAGTCGAAGGCAGTCGCTCAACCAACTGAGCCACCCAGGCGCCCCTATCATATTGTTTAATAAGCTAATTATTGTGCATATTACAGTTACTGAATTACAAAACTGCAAGACAACTCCACAGATTATCCAGTCCATCATCCACTCACCCACCAAGATGCACAGAGTCCAACTGCTTTGACTTTATTTACTATTTTCTAACCAATGATCCATCAAGGCTTTTGGTTTAACTATAGCTTATAGAAGAATTCCAACACTTTTGGAAATACATTTTGAAATTAGAAAAATGGAAAAATAAGGGCTAGTTGTTTAATAGCCACACAATGCTCGTGACTTATATCATCAAAACAATTGATTTTTAATGAGCACCTGCTATGGACCTGCACCAGGCTATGTAGGCATTGTGGAAGATACAGTTTATATTCTGACAGAGCTTCTAGTTTAATTTAAAAAACATAATATAGATCATAAACCTTTAGCAACAATTCTGAAATTCAAAAGGCTCTGAACTCATAAAGAGATTTATAATTCATTTGGTGGAACCACCCTGAGGTTAGGCTAATTTATAGCCTTCACTTCTCCCCCTTCATGTAAATATCAGTTTTGCTGTAATAATAATAATCTGTTTGATTATAGGATGCTGCCCCAAACACTGAGTAATGTTAGATCTAACTAAAAGATTCTGTATTCAAAACATATTTTCTAATGGCTTCAAATAAGTTGACCATGGAACTGAAAACTCCCATGAGAAAGGAAACAACACAAGCCAGTTACTCCATCCATTGAGTGAGCGATTAGGCAAAAGGTGGGTTAGCCTGTTACTCTGTCAGCTCTCAATAGCTCTAAACATCTACTCTGTAAGTGACAAATAAGTGTCACAGCTCTATCTAAGTTAACTTAGTCCCTTGGAAAGAGATAAGGACAATCAATATAATTGGAAATTTGGGCCCCGATTTATTAAAACTTAGAAACTTGGACCCAACTCAATTCAGACACAGTAATATCTGTGCGTCTATTCTTAAAGGGCAGAACTTTGCTTTTCACCGATTGAATGGAATCTTGCTCATTTCAGGTCATTCACCCTCCAGTGTCAGGGATTCCCATCTCAGTCTCTAAGATTAGAGCCATTCCAAGCATGAAGTCAACTTCAAGTAAAGTGGAACCTTTTCTATTTTCATTAGCCAAAACTCTCCTTTGTTGCCACTGTAATCAGGAGGCCTGAGTGAGGGGCTTTGTGATCAGTAACCTCCTGCTCACCTTCAGTGCTAACTAGAAGCCTTAGTGCAATTTGGACTTGGGGCACCATGTTTTGCAAATCCCTGGTCTAGAGTACTAGCTCATGCAATGAGGGCTCTACTACTCAAAGACAGAGTTTCACATAACCTGGGCTCTCCTGGAGCACTCACTCAGCACACGGCAGAGCCTGAAACTAGGTTATGACTCTAGACCAGGAGACATCAAATGCTAGCCTGTTTTTGTACAGTCTGTGAGCTAAGAGTATATTCTACATTTTTAAAGAATTGTAAAACAAACAAGAATGTGCAGAATGTATGAGACCCACAAAATCAAAAATATTTAAAGAAAAAAATGTGCTGACCCCTGATTTCTCACCCGAGAAGAGGCCTGGGTGAAGGATTTAATGTCTGAATGCCCTAAGTGTCCGAAACCACATGTCATTGCATGTGGCAGCAGGAAAGGGCCTCCCAGACCCTGTCCACACACACCTATGAATGATTTTTTTTTTTTTTTTTTAGAATCCTACCTTAGAGCTCTCCAGCAGGCTTTCAGAACAAATTGATTCAACCTCAGATTTCTTCTTCTTTTTTTTTTAAGACTACTTATTAGTAGTTTTAAGACTAATGAGAGAGAGAGAGAGAGAGAAAACAAGCAGGAGGAGCAGCAGGCAGAGGGAGAGGGAGAGGGAGAGGGAGAAGAGAAGAAGGTTTCCTGCTGAGCAGGGAGCTCAATGCCAGGCTCAATCCCAGGACCCTGAGATCATGACCTGAGCCAAAGGCAGAAGCTTAACTGACTGAGCCATCCAGGCACCCCCAAACCTCAGATTTATTTTCAAAACAACCTGCTTTTTCTTATAGTACCTTCCCCCCATCATACGAATACAGACATGATACGGGCAAACATGTCCAGGCTTCCAGCCCCTCACCCAGGCCCACCCACAAAGCAGGCTGCATTCAGAGCCCAGGCCTGAGCTGTCACCACAGCCTGTACCAAGGTGCCGGCATCCCCCCCTCCTCCCTCAGGTTCCGGTTGTTGGGAGAAGCCAGACAGGTGGGATACCAGCACTTTATATTTTCTTCTCATTCTTTAGGCTACCAGTCTATGTGAAAATGTAAGTTAATAAAGAGTTTTGTTTTTGTTGTTGCTGTTGTTTTTTAATGGTGCCCCCAGCCTTCCCTTTTCCTCAATGGCCTCCTTTCCCAAGGTGCCAACATCCTTTCTGCTCCCTGAGGGACCACCTTTCTGTTCTGAAGGACTAATGACAGCCAGAGTTCAACATGCTTCCACCTTCATTCAACAACATGGCAGAGAACCAGATGATTAAATGTGGTCCTTGAGACACTGCAGATAGAAGAAATATTAAACGTGGGACTCAGTTGGCCCTGATCTGGTCACCTTTCTGTCATACTCTTCATGAACCTGACACACTGCCCTGGTAATAACCTACTTCCCATAAAGATGCCCAGAGAGACCCTCTGCTTGCCCTGCTGATCACTTTTGGATATTTTTTCCTCCTCTGAAGACAGAGAACCCCACCGGACTAGCAAGCAACACAAAGAGGTAGATAGATAAAGTTTTTAAAAGTCCTTGAATGCCATCTTACTAGTGGAAAGGCCATACAGTGATGGGATTAAGAGCCAGGGCTCTGGAGCAGACTGCTGAGTTTCAACTCTCAGCTCTGCCACTAATTAGCTGTGTAACCTTGGGCCTCAGTTTCTTCATATAAAGTTAGGGTACTAACATTACCAAATTTACAGGGTGGTTGTGAAGTATAGTATAGTATATAAATTCATTTACATAGAACATCTAGAACAATGCTTAACATTTAGAGGGAGTGCAGGAAATACCTAATATCAGTAGTTGTAGTAGTACAGGTTTGTCCTTCAATTCCATTTTTTGAGCTCATTCATTCTTTTCCTCAAAAAGTATGGTATGTGTGGGGTAGCTGGGTGGCTCAGGCAGTTAAGTGCCTGACTCTTGATCTCAGCTCAGGTCTTGATCTCAGGATTGTGAGTTCAAGCCTCGTGTTGGGCACCATGATGGGCATGGAGCGTACTTAAAAAAAAAAACCATGATATGTGCCAGGGATTTTGCTAGGCAAAGGGGTTACAAAGATGATTAAACCTTGTCCTCATCCTCAGGAGCTAACAGTCATAAAAACAGGCTAGGTCCTAATGTGGAAAAAGAAAAATACCTAGGGCCTTCCAGGAGCACAGCAGAGGTGGCCCTCTGCCAAGGTAGATAGGCAGGAATCAGAGTTGAATCTTATAGGAAGAACAGGAATCTTCCAGGTACATCTGAGAGAGATAGAGAAGAGGTAGGCTTGGCAAGCAGGGGCATTTAAAGTAAGAAGAAAGTATACACAAGGCATGGAAGGAAGGAGGGAAGGGCCTGTTAATGGGAACCTGCCAGGAGTGGAGCTGGGAGACAGACAAGGGCCACATCCCAGTCACTTTATGTGCTGTGCTGAGGAAGCCTAGTAGTGGGGAGTCACTGAAGGGTTCTAAATGGACACAGTAGCTAGATTTGCCTTCTAGGAAGCTCCCTTTGGCATGTGTATGAAGGAGTCTACTTATTTTCTATCTATCTATCTATCTATCTATATTTTTATTTGAGAGAGAGAATGAGAGATAGCATGAGAAGGAGGAGGGTCAGAGGGAGAAGCAAACTCCTTGATGAGCAGGAAACCTGATGCTGGATTCAATCCTGGGAGTCCAAGATCATGACCTGAGCCAGAGATAGACACTTAACTAAGTGAGCCACCCAGGTGCCCTGAAGGAGTCAATTTAAAGGGGGAAGGAACACAATTATAAGCAGGGAAAATGATTAAGATGGGACTATAGTAGTTGAGACAAGAGAGGATATGGGTATGAACTAGGGTTTTGGTAATCAAGAGCAATCAAGTTACAAAACTAAGATTTGGTGGGCCAGTGGGAACGGCAAGTTAGAGCAAGGAAAGTGTCCAGAATGACTTCTCCATGCAGGAGTGATGGTGGATGGTGGTTCTATCAACCAGGGTGGCAATTATAAAAGGAGGAGGTTTAGGGGAAGGAATGATGGTTTCAGTGGGTCAGAAATGCTCTGTGATAACCATGGTGTTATAAGTTGGGCATGCAATCATGAAGCAAAACAGAGAGACTCTGTGCTCTCATGGCGCTTTCAGTTAGTGGGGAACACAAATAGTCCGTGAATTATTACAAATAATTTATAACTTATGGGGCGTCTGAGTGGCTCAGTGGGTTAAGCCTCTGCCTTCAGCTCAGATCATGATCTCAGAGTCCTGGGATCGAGCCCCACATGGGCTCTCTGCTCAGCAGGGAGTCTGCTTCCCCCCCCCTCTCTCTGCCTGCCTCTCTGTCTATCTGTGATTGCTCTCTCTCTCTGTCAAATAAATAAATAAAATCTTTAAAAAAATAATTTATAACTTATAAATTACAAAGTGCTGCAGAGAAGTATGTATATTAAACAAAGGTTAACAGGGAGGTTTCATCTAGCCTGTGAGATATGGGAAGACTTCCAGAGAAACAGCTTTTAAATTGTTACCTATGGGACAAATATGACTTAGACAGGCAAGAATGGGGAAGATCATGTGAAGGACAGTAGTAGGAGTCTCAGACATCCTGTAGGATATCCAGGTGTAAACGCTTGGCTTGACGGTGGGTATCCAACTCCTTGGGGAACAGTCTAGGGATATTTAAAGTCATCAACAATAAACAGGTGGTAGCAAAAATGCCCAAAGTGGGCAAGACTGTTCCAAAAGAGGCTGGATGAGGTGAGGATGGACCCTCAGCAACCCCCTCCTTGGGCAAGCTAAGAAAAAGGAGCCAACAAAGAAGGCAAGTCAGATAGGAGATAACCACGTCTGGAAGCCTTAGGGGAGAAAATTTCCAGAAGCAGGGAGTGAACAACAGCTTCTAAAATCCCACAGAACTTTAGTTATTCACAGGTGGTGACCAACAGTGAGAACAGTTTCTGTCAAGTCATGGTAGCACAAGCCCAATAAACATGGGGACTTAAATAAATAAGGACAAAATAACATGTAGCACATTCCTTTGAAATATTTGACGGGACTTCAACAGTAGGTAGACAGGGATGGAGGGCCAAAGGAGAAACAGGAGTTTTTCTCTAGGCTCTAGGAAAACAGAAAGAAAGCGGGAAGGTTTGAAGGTTCAGAAGAGCTTGGGATCTCTCATGCAGTGGAAACTTAACAGAATTTAAGACTTACCATTGGGCAAAAACATTCAATAGCTTTCCAGAGCCTTGACTAGTGTACCCTCCCAGAGGGTACAACACTGAACTCCTTAGACCAGTTATGCCTCAGCTGGTCCTACAGAATTTCCACTAGCTTGACCAGGCCCAGAAAGCCACAGGCATGAGAGGAAACCTCAAATTCCCGTCTCATTCTCCAGGATGCTGGGAGACTTACTCCCTCCTCCGGGCCAAGGCCTTGCCCTTCATTAAGGGGAAAACCAGGAAACTTGGTATTATTTCCTGGTGAACAAAACAGTGATACCTCAGCCCAGAAACTTTCCTACAAATGAGTTCCCTATGAACAGAGAGAGGCTGGCAGAGAAGGGCTACTGATGCCCCTAAGATGGGCCTGGCTCCGTGGTGACCCTTTTCAGGAAGTGGTGCCTGACTGAGATCATCCTTGGGGCCCTTGGCCTTAATTTGTGGCAACTTGCCAGAAAGCAGGTGCCTCTTGCAACCAGTCTGTGGTCAAATGACAGCAGGGACACTGGAAGCCAGGAGGCTCTGTAGAAGACCAGGGCAGCCCTGATGCTCCACTAGATAAGCAAAGGGCTTCCCAACCAGCAGGACACTCTGAGCAGCAATGAATAAACCCCCAAATCATCGGCAGCTTAGAAAAAGCTAGAAAAGAGGGAAAGAATGTGTGTCTGTGTGTGCATGCATGTGTGAGAGAGATAGATGGACAGTCAGCCAGCGAGGTGCCTATGAGAAGAAAAGTCTGGGCAGTTCAGTAGGGGTGCCGTGACATAGAGCCCCTGGCCTAATACCAAAGAGGAACTTACTCTAAACACCATTCTTTATGAAATATGAAAATAACATTCTAAAAAGTTATTCTTCATGACTGGAGGAGATGAGAAAAGAGATTAGATAAAATATTTCCATCACAAGACATCATTGCCACTTGTATTCTAATATTCATGACATAATTGGCTGAAGAGAAATGTGAGCTCTTCTTAGTACGTGGCCTCCAACTTGGATTTTCCACACAGTTCCCCTTGCAGCCACTGGGACCACAGCTCCCCAGTCCCCCCCCCCCGCCAAAAAAAAAAACAACAAACAAAAAACAGGGCAAGAAACCAGGGGACTGTGGTGAGTGCACCCCAGCGGAGGAGGAGATTTTGGGAGCTCCTTCCCTACCACAACCCACCGACCCACCACCGCCTCAGAGGGAACTGCTTGAGCCCTACCCCTTCCTGTCTCCTCCCAGCAATACTGCCCTGCAGGGCTGGAGCAGGACCCTGGGAGGACACCCACACTGGGCCACTGAGAGGCTTGAAGGGCTGGGGTGCTGGGCAGAGCTGCAGAAGCACTGGCCAAAGCCCAGGCTCCGGCCCAAGGAGTGCGGCCTGGCAGATGGCAAGACACACTCAGCCCAGCTGGCTTCAAAGCCGCCTAGCCTGGTTCAGGGGAGGGAAGAAAAGGAAGCCATGTGCTAATGCTGGTGTCTGCAGCTGCCACCAGCGTAAGTGGGCAAAACGCAGTAAAGCCCAGGAGGCTGTCTCTCCAGGCACCCTACTTCAGGAGGAGACAGGCCTGCTGCGGTTTTAGAAGGCAGCTTCCTGACGCTCATGTTACAAGGTTGGGCCAAGAGCCCTTCCTGAACCTCCTCACCCGGGCTCTCCGCAGTCTGCCACCAGGGAGGGAAGATCCGGTGGCAGGGGGGGCAGAGTCACTGCCAAGTTCTTTTCCTTCAGCCCCAGACTATCCAACTTTCTCCACCCTGCTGACAGGCTTCTGAGCCATCTGCTAAGGAAGCTCAGCAGGACGCCCCTCAGGAGGCTTAGCCATGCTCAACAAGGGAGCAAGAGGGGCTGGGTTTGGAAGGGAAAATTTAGTCCTGCTAATGACTGGATGCTCTGGGCAAGTCATTTCCCTTACTCACAAAGCCTTCTTTCATTTGGAAAGAAAGAGATCATACTACTCAACCTTCCCCAAAAGGATGAGAAGGAGCAAACTCTGTTTTTGATTTTCTAATCCCTTGATCCAGGGTGATAGAAGGTTCGCAGGGTTTATTTCTGTTCAAAACATCTTCAAAGAGAGGGCTCTGCCTAAGGGGCAGGAGTCCTCAAGAATGTGTTCCCTTGTGGGCACAGAGCGGGGAAACTTGGCCCCGAGGATGGGAGAGCCACTATTGAGAGGCCACAAGGCAGAGACGAAAAACAAGCAGTAGGGCGCCTGGGTGGCTCAGAGGGTTAAGCCTCTGCCTTCAGCTCAGGTCATGATCTCAGGGTCCTGGGATGGAGTCCCACATTGGGCTCTCTGCTCAGCAGGGAGCCTGCTTCCCCCTCTTTCTTTGCCTGCCTCTCTGCCTATTTGTGATCTCTGTCAAATAAGTAAATAAAATCTTAAAAAAAAAAACAAACTAAAGCAAGCGTTGATATGCTATGGGAGTTGTTGATATGCTATGGGAGCTTGGACAAGCTCACCACTTCTGCATGC
Organism: Spilogale gracilis; assembly: GCA_004023965.1. Lineage (NCBI taxonomy): Eukaryota > Metazoa > Chordata > Mammalia > Carnivora > Mephitidae > Spilogale > Spilogale gracilis. The sequence continues at coordinate 16,907 of PITA01002392.1, read as the reverse complement.
AGGGAACAAAGTTCTTAGCTTTCCTTTGAGACTCAAAATTTGAGTCCTTGTTCTAGTTCCTTATCATTTGTTCCTATGGTCCAGTGTATCACTTTGAGGGATTAGCACCAGAAACCAGTAAACAAAGGCTAGACTCCAAACAAGTAACTCCAGAATGCTGAGTATGAAACCCAAAAATGCAGCATGACTTCTGCAGGCAACTGGAGTACACAGATTTCATAGTGAGGGAACCAGAAAACCACCGCCATTACAATCTATACAAACTCTCCAATGAACGGAGAGAGGTCTTTGCTTAGAAACCCTTTGCTGCACACTTGTGGCAAGGATCAGACTACAAAGAGTTTCCCTCAACTTAGCTACTAGACCTCAGAGAAAAAAAGAATCCAGATTCTGAGAGCCATTTGGCATAAATGAAAACATGTTTTGTCTGGAAAATACAAATATTTCTAGTACAAGAGACTTCAAGGAGACATATAAGTTTTGTCCTAAATTTTTGTTGTTTATGTACTATTGCTAAGAATAAGAAACATTAATTGGCAAAAATATTATGCTCAAAATTTTACATCAATATAGGATTCCTTTCTAACAGGACATTTGATGCACGGATTCTTTGACCCCTTACAACATATGAAAGTAGCTAAAAATGAACAAGTTAGGGGTGCCTGGGTGGCTCAGTTGGTTAAGCGACTGCTTTCGGCTCAGGTCATGATCCTGGAGACTCAGGATTGAGCCCCACATCAGGCTTCCTGCTTGGCAGTCCCTCTGCTTGTGTTCCCTCTCTCGCTGTGTTTCTCTGTCAAATAAATAAATAAAATCTTAAAAAAAAATAAAAATGAACAAGTTAGCTAAAGAGAAACCAAGCTATTACAACAATAGTACCTCTCATTTTTGCTCACCTACCAAGTGCCAGACATTTGACACATACTCTTGTCCAGTCCACAGCACAATCCTATCTGCAAGGTAGGTATCACTATTCTGCATCTTACTGATGAAGAAAATGAAGATCTGGATGAAATTATCTGCTGAGGCCACACAGCCAGTAAGTGTCAGAACCTGAGTTTGAAGCCAGGTCTGGCTGTAGCCAAAGCAGATGTCTCTCTGCCACACCACAGGGCAGGAGTTTTCCACTAGAAATGAAGTCTCCTGGCAAGGAATGGAAATTTACTATTCATAGGGTAGTGAACAGAGGGTGAGGATAAGTACCAGGTAACATAAGGCAAAGGGGCAGCTGTGTTAAGCTTGGTTTGTATTTAAATCCTTTAAAGGGTAGGCTAAGTGATTTGGGGAAGCAAATTTAATGTATTTTGCGGATGAGACTACAGGGGAAGCCAGCAGATGTTAACAAGGGCACCATCTAGAGAAACTGGAAACTTGAGCAGGGGATAAAATGAGATCAAAGTCAGGAGCAATGGGAGGCTCTGCTGGGGGAGGGGGAGGGGAAGGGGGAGGGGAAAGCTTGTAGAGCCGGAATAGTCACAGATGCCTGGAAGTGAGAACTAGACAGGAAGCTGCAACTGGACACCAAGTTAGTAAGAGGGAGGGAGGGAGGGAGAGAGGAAGGAAAGAAGGAAGGAAGGAAGGGGAAAAGGCAGAAAGCAAAACAAAATGTCAGTATAATTTGGTCTAAGCATGCTTCAAGACAAAAGGCTGGTCCCTGGGTGCTACTTTGGAGAAGGCACAGGGGACTTCTCTGGGCTAGAGGAGAGGTCTTTCCCCATCCTGTCAGGAGAGAATGGAGGGAGTCATGGAGATCAGCTTTCCATTTCCCAACAAACTTGGCCTCATTTTACTAGCTCCCTTAGCCTGAACCCACCACCTACCCTAGCAGTTTAAAACTGGCTCCATATTATTGGGTAGAGCAAAGATACACACACACACACACACACACCAATCTAATCTAGCTCATGTAAAAATTGGTTTAATAAAGTATGATTCTTTCATACAGTGGAACAATTTTGAATGAGGAAAATCTACGAGTGTGTATGTGTGGAAAGATGGCTTTACATATTGATGAGTAAAACAACATAAGCTATTAAATAGTATTCATGGCATAAATCTTTTTCTGAAAAATAAAAAGCAATCACATGTTTTATTAATGTATGTATTTTTTTAGGGAGAAAGGAAATGCATCGAATTATAATGAATGATTATATAGGGAATAATGAAAGGAGGTGATGAAGAACTTTCCTTTTCTTTTTTTTCTTTCCTTTTTTTTTTTTTTAAAGATTTTATTTATTTGACAGAGAGAAACACAGCCAGAGAGGGAACACAAGCAGGGGGAGTGAGAGAGGGAGAAGCAGGCTTCCCACCAGGCAGGGAGCCCCTTGTGGGACTCGATCCCGGATCTCCGGATCATGTCCTGAGCCGAAGGCAGTTGCTTAACCAACTGAGCCACCCAGGCATCCCGAACTTTCCTTTTCTATGGTCTATATTTCTGCAAAATTTTACATTAGTAAAGCTTTGTATTACATTTGTAAACAGTAAGGAAAAAGAGAAAAATTTAAGTGTCCCTGAAAAGACTGTAAGTGAGTCTCCCACTTAATCTCACTGACAAAAGGCACAATTGATAAAAACGTAAGTCAGATACTTCCTGCTTATTAGAATACTTCATACTGCTACAATCTAAGATAATTACAACTATGGCCTGATCCTTGGGCTTCTACCCTTCCCAAAAATAGAGCTTGGGATGAGAGGAGCTGGACTTCCTAGCAAAGAACCCTCTCATTCATCGGGCATGAAGGAAGTCTCCCAGTGACACGAACCAAGCAAAGAAATTGCATTCACACCCAGAGGGCTTTCGGGAAACCAGATCCTCTCTTATCATCATCAACAAGGAGCCTCATCTTTCACCAACTCATTGAATGAGCCCCTTTGTTTCCCCTAAAGGATCATCATATATTCTTTCCCTGCTTCTAGAGAAAGTCCAAGTGCCCCAGAATTGGGCACTGAGAGGATGAGGAGGAGTCCTAATACAAACTTACTTGTCCACATTTTCAAGAGAAACAGGACCTGAGATGGCAGGGCACGGAGAAAAGGGGAGGAGCATGTCAGTGGCCGCAAAAGTGAGAAGGCAAGCAAGTTTGCTTTATAACTGCTTCCAAACTTACCTGCGTGTCCCATACCTCTGCTGTCCCATTACAAAGGAAAAGAGAAAGGATGGAGCCTGCCTCAGGATGTTGCAAGACAGGTGTGGTAAGTCTGCCAGTGGCTTGACAAATATGCACAGAGGCATCATCCTCTGTGCCAGGCACTATTCAAGGCCCAGAGAACAGTTAACATAAACTCCCTGTCCTCAACGAGCGCAAAGTCACCCTGAGACCCACAGAAGTGCAGGACGCCATGGTGCCACCTATCATGGAGTCTGAACACTGTAGGTTGTCACAACCATTCATCCATGGCACAGGCGTGACTGCGCTGACTGGCCCTCCGGCCACCTGATGCTTACCGGCCTCCCAGAGACTTCCATCAACCACCAGTCCTCTCTTACCCCTTGCTGCCTTTTCATGCCAACTTCCTTTCCAGGGGCTCCTCACTCGCTCAGCCCCAAAACCCGGCTCTCCATTGCATAAAACTTCTCTCAACCTGTCTCAAGCCACCCCTTTCCCATCAAGTTGCCAGACAAATGCTGCACTCACTGCTTTCTCCTCCTTACCATGGCTTCACTCTAATTCGTGAGAATTGAGCTCAACCCTCCAATAAAATTGCTTTCTTGAGGGTCACTTCAGTGTCTCACAAGACTGACAAGCTTCCTCTGATCCTTTCCCATCATCCTTCTCCCACATTAGATTCTTTTAACCATCCTTTTCTTGAAGCTGGATTCCCATGGCTTTGGAGTCTCTCAGTTCTTCACCCACAGTATGTTGTCACATCACAATCATTTTGTAGATCCTCCACCTCCAACCCTACCCTAAATGTAGGATTTCCCTCATGCCATTCTCTCTCCTTTCTGTGTGGACAGAGGCTGTCAGATCGACACCCCCAGGCCTAGTCCCTCCTGGGCTCCACATCTCCTACAGCAGCTCCACTGAAACATGCCACTGACACCTCCCACTTGACATGGTCAGCCGAACTCCTTCTCTGTACCCCCGCCCCCCCCCTTGGAGTTGTTCCTTCTTTTAAGACTTAAATCTCAGTAAATTAGCAAAGCCAACCTCCCAGATACCTGAGCTGGAAGACTGTAAGTCATATTCAGCAGCTCTCTTCCCCTCACTTCAGTGCCTTTGGGCAAAATGCATTTTAAGAACCTTCAGTATGCTTTAAGACTTGAAAAAAAATAGTGACATTTAAGACTAGAAAATCAAAATTAAGAATATCTCCAAATCCCTTCAAATACTTTTGATGGCAAAAACATTGTATTTAATATGATACTGATAATTTTAATCTTTGGTCCTATATTTTAATATATGTTAGGGCCCATGAAAAATGGGTCAGTCCTACCTCAGACAGAAAGTCCAGATACTTTGACTCCTCTGAATTGCTTGGATTAACCTCCTCCCATCCATTCCCACCACCCTGGTGTAGATCTTCTTGAGTCTTTCATTATAATTTGCCAGGATGTCCTAAAACACACCTGACAGTACATGATTCTGCTACTCAAAAATTGTGATAGTGCCCCCAGGACTTGATGTGTAAACTCTAAGCTCTTTCTATGGCATTCAAGGCCTGTTACAACCTACCTCCAACATACGTCTTGGCCCGCTCCACCACTATATACTCTCATTCACCTTCTGCTGCAGCCACACCAGACTCCTATCCCACAAGTCCCCATTTTCCCAATGAAATGTCCTCTCCCCCACTTGGCCAGTGAAAAAAAATCCTTGTCTCAAGGATCAGTTCAGATGGCTGCTCCTCCGTGAAGGGTGCCTTCCCAGGATACCTGGCCTGAAGTTTCCCAAAGATCCTGAAGCAGTCTGCAGCCCTGTGGGGCACCTGCCTTGCTCTGCCGTGCAATAACTCAGTCTTGTGTGTCTCTCCTCACTGTGAAACAATCAGCCTCTCAAGAGCTGTTTTAGTCAGTCTCCTCTGTACTTGCCACGCAGCCTAGCACATAATAGACAACGCCTCCCAGAGAGCGGCCATTGCTTGCCCCTCCCCCCGGCATCACTGTTTCTGCTCCACCACTGCCTGGCCCTCATGTCATTGCTGTGTTATGAGGTGGACACGTAGCCAGGTCTAAACTAACAGTATCTGGAAGCTGTGAAACACCATGAGCTTCAAACCCACCATAACCATTCTTCCACATGTCCTAGATTTAAGACAGTGAGAAAAAGACTTTGGGGTCAAGTGACTTCAAATCTGAAGTCTGGCACTTAATTGACCGTGTGACCTTAAGCAAAGGCAGCTTAACTAGCCTCAATGTCCTCGCCGGTAAAACGGAAATCACATCTAACTCAGTGGACTGTTGGGAGAATGAAAGGAGTTAACATCTTTGATGCCCTGACCAAGCAACCAGTATCTGACAGGTGGGGCCCATAAAGAGCAGCAGGAACCAGAAGCCTGGTCTCAGCCTGCATAGACCACGTGACCTTGTCAGAGTCATTCCCCTTCTTGGACATTCACATAAAACACAGAGATTCTTACGTCAACATCATGAACTCAGGACTCAAACTTCATGGTGCTGCTTATACATCTTAAAGTCATCATGGAAAAATAAGAGCGTAAGATACTACGCAGCTATTAGAAATGAAGAAGATTACTATGTCCTGATGTAGAAAGATGCCTGAAGTGCTTCATTATTGGTGAAAAGGGCAAGCTGCAGTACAATATGAAATATAAACTACCACAACACACACACACACACACACACATCTCCACTTGTGTGGATGTTACATATACACAGGCATATCCACACACATATACATACATCTACACATTTACATACCTATATCTATGTGTGTACATTTCTATGTGCCTGGAGACTTTCTAGAAGGATATATAAGAAATTGTTAACAGTAGTTACCTCCAGTAATGAGTCTAGGAATGCCATTTACGCTCTTCTGTACTGTTAGAATATTTTTTACCATGAGTATGCGTCCATGTTGAAATTATTTAAGACCAGTTTTTTTTTTTTTAAGATTTTTATTTATTTATTTATTTGTCAGAGAGAAACACAGCCAGAGAGGGAACACAAGCAGGGGGACTGGGAGAGGGAGAAGCAGACTTTCCGCCAAGCAGGAAGCCCGATGTGGGGCTCGATCCCGGGTCTCTAGGATCATGACCTGAGCCAAAAGCAGTCGCTTAACCAACTGAGCCACCCAGGTGCCCCAAGACCAGTTTTTAAAATCTGCTGGAGAAGGAGGAGAAAGGGGAGGTGAGGGGCAGGGAGGGAGAAAGGACTGGGCCATGGGCCGCAAGGCCTGGGCTCCAGTTAGAGCCCCATGTTAACTAACTTCGCAAACCCAGGCAAATCATCTCCCCTCTGCAATTCTCCCTTATTGGTAAAAAGGAGTATTTAACCAAGCACTCTTTGGAGAAGATTTCTAGGTCATTAGATGATGTCTGCAAGGTCCTCTGAGTACATTTTACCCACAGAACATCTCTATCTGAGATGTTTTGATGCTTTAAGCATCAGGTTTTAACAATGGAAAATCCACTATTTCGCTTTGACCTCCTTCACATTTCAATGAGAAAGCGTTTCCACCATTTTATAGGTAGAGAAACCAAGTATAGACTGTAATGAGCATTTACCTACCAAATCCACTGCTCATCCGACTCTGCTGTTTGCAAAGAATTATGATGCCAGGAGTTTTATTGTTCCCAGTTCATTTGTGCCTCTTCTGCAGAGCAGAGTGTGCACAACCCTTATGCAAAACAAGCAGAAGGCACTCTGCTGGTGGAAACAGGATGAGATGTAAAGTGACTTCCTCTGGGTCAGAGCATAAACAAAGCTCACTCCCAGCACACTTAGGAAGTATTGAACCCCTGGGATCCACTCCACACACGCCTCCCCCACCTGGACCAGCAGCTTCACCTTGAAGATGCATTTCACTGCAGTCATTTTCTGAGCGTTTTCTGGGTCAGAAGCAGGGAGAGAAGCTAAACCGAGGCTGCTGATGGGGTTGCTACATTGAGGGCACGGTACTGAGTTACCTGCTCTACCATGCACCCACCCAGCTCATCTAGCAACCCGGCTACCGAGTGTTTTTCCAGTCTCCTGGGCAAAGTGACTTCACACAGCTTTGAATGCAAACTTGCCCTCACAAGTATGGGTTTCCGTCTTGCAGAGGGCACTGACTTCTCCCAGGCAGCTTATTTTGGTTCTGCCATAGAATCTCACTCTCTGTGCCTGTGAACACCTTCCATTCTTCTGATAACTTCATACTGTGAGGGATCCTCCTGCCCAATGTCTGGGCAACAAGATTTCTCAATGGCATCAGAAAGCACATACAGAATGCGCAAAGCACCTTACAGAGACAGGCACAGCCTGATCCACCAACCTTACAGGCAGTAGACTAGATTTCGAATGTGCAAAACCAAGATCTGAGCATGGCTAAAATACTACAAAGTACCATTCCCCCAAATGAAAAAGATGGTTGCTTCAAAAAATGTAAAGCCGGGCTACTAACCAGTAATTGGCCTGGTCATAACTTTTGCTATGGACCTGGTAATCGTGAGATCACCAGCATCTGTGCTATCCTAGAGCTTCCAGAAGCTGCTATTGGCCGACCCCACTCTCACTGTCACCTCTGGGTCAAGTTTGCTGACTGCTGTCCGCTTACCACTGGTTTCGCTGTGCCCCTTAGAACTCACTGGGGCCTTTACTTGTCTTGGCTGAATCCCTTCCTTTGTCTTTCTACCTTCAGATCCCCTGCACAAAGCCTAATTTGTCCTTTGTCTTTCCTTATCCTGGACAAATCTTCCTAAGACCTTCTGAGGGCCTTCCTTTCCTCAGTTCATCTCAAACCCACCTAAATATTATAAAAGCTTAGCAGCTCCACTTACTGCCTTTGGAAGCGAAAACCCACCCCCTATCAATCGCTGGGCATAGAACACAGTAGAAGAAGAGAGCAGTTGAATTGTAGTGGGAGTGTGTCCATGACAGAGAGTTTTGTTAAAAGAAACAAAAATGCTCCTAAAGGCCTGAGCAAGCAGTATTCTAGTGAGTCTGGCCATTGGTGAAACTCACTTTTTGTCTGGGTAAGGCAAAACTGAGGGCAGAACAAATAAACTAACAGTGCTGTAATATTTTACAAGGTAGTTTCTACCTGACATACCTTAACGACAACAAACAAAAAAGGTTACGTGCACTCAGAAAAAAAAAAAGAAACAACTCTATATGAGAACTTTTGGTCTCTTTTCTGAGATGTTTTTCTGAACTCTTCACCATTATAAAACAAACCTTGTGTATATCAGTCTGAAACACCCACTCAAAGAGCTTTCATATCTGCATTCTGAGGGTCAGCCTCAAACATTCACTGAAAAATGAGGTGGGCGTGACTGTATTTTGGATGAATGACTAAATTTTTCTAGCAATAGACATATTCTGATGATGTAAGTTAAAATTCAGCTGTTATTTTTGTGTCTGATAAACGCAAAGCAATTGGAGGATACAGAGGTGGGCAGACAGCCTCCACCTAGGTCTAAAACATTCCTCTTCACTCCTTACCCCATCCCATCAACATTGAGTGTCTTCCGTTAATCCTTCTTCATAACCTGCTTATTATATAGATCACCATTTCGGGGATTATTTTCAGCGCCAAACATTCCTGAAACTTGTCCTGTCACTCAATTCAATCCACATTTCTTGAGCACTGCACATGAGCCAGAGGCTGTTAGGTATCAGTATTCACATAGGCAGCAGATAAATGTTCCTTCTTCAAGGAACCCACAACCTAGAGGAGAGTCAGACCTGTACCTGACCAACCAAACCAGGGTATGATATGAAAAGGGACAGCTTGAGGGTTTATGGGAGAGAGTAAATGTCTTTGTGCATCAGGAACAAGGAGAAGCATCAGAGGGGTTTTGTTTGAGTGGGACGTTAAAAGATGTATGTGTGAGAACTCATAGCTATGGAAAGGGAGAAAGACACCGCAGACAAGAAAACATAGAAGCAAAGTCATGGACATGAAAATGCACCCTGAGCTGACACAGTCACAAGCATCCGATGTAAAGTAAATACAAAGGGAATGAAGCCAGGATGGATGTTGGAACAGACTGCCTGCCTGTTTAAACTTTATTTTGGGGCAATGGGGAACCACTGAGAGTTTTAAAGCAGTTGAATGACTCACATTCATGTTTTTAAAAGTAATTCTGAGATCAGGGTGTAAGATGGGCTAGAAATAGAGAGACTAAAGGCCACAGAGACAGTGAAAATTCAAAGAAAGAAACTAGTCTGAAAATTTTGGAGGAAAAATGAACAGGCAGCCAACTAGATGCAGAAGTGTGAAAAAAAGAAAACACAAAAAAGTTCTGGGGTTCGTACCTGGGACGATGGCAACAAAAGGAACCCAGTTATGAAAACAGGTAAAGAGCAGGTTTGGAGGTAAAGGAGGGAGTGGAGAGGTCCTACTGCTACATAAGAAGTTCGAGATATCTTGTTGCAACCTAATGAAGACAGCTAGCCAACTACTACAAAGTAGATCTGGAGCTGAAGGGGGAAATTAGCGCTAGAGTTGAGGATTTAGTCGCACTGGCAACCCTAACAATGAAAAGCTGATAGAGAAAAAGGAACAAAAAAGAAAGAAAAGAGAAGGCAAGAAAGAAAGAGAAAGCAAGCCAGCCTGAAGTGTAAGCAAGCTGGGAGGAGAAAAAGGAGAGCCTCGATCCCAGGAGCCAAGGGAGGGCTTACTTTCTAAGCAAGAGTGGTTAACAAAGTCAGATACTGCAGAGAACCTGGGACCTGGATCTGGAAGGAGGCTACCTCATTTGACAATATCAGACCTCTTTAGGGCAATGTTAGCACACCTATGGAGAGCTGCCTTATGACAGTGGATATATTGTATAGTACTAATTAGCATCTTCATCCTCGGACGTCAAAGAACTATGTTGGAAATAGGATTCAGAACATCATTTATTAAAAGCTAATAAGAGGCTTCAAGCCTATTAGGTTAAATCATTGTAAAGATAAAGTAACATATAGAAGTATACAATTTTAGACCATTAAAGATGCAAGATAAAAGAAAAAAGAAACTCTTGGACTTAAAAGCCATGGAATATGGACATCCACCCAAAAATGGTGGGTACACTGATTCTAAGCAAGCATTCTAGAATAAGTACATCAGGGTAGAAGTCCAGTTTTGATCTTCTCAGTGTATAATTCTGGGTACAGGGGCACCTGGGTGGCTCAGTTATTAAGCATCTGCCTTCAGCTCAGGTCATGATCCCAGGGTCCTGGGATTGAGCCCCGCATTGGGCTCCCTGCACAGTGGGGAGTCTGCTTCTCCCTTTCCCACTCCCCGCTTTTATTCCATCTCTTACTGTCTCTCTGTGTCAAATAAATAAATAAAATCTTTAATTAAAAAAATTAGGATAACAGCAGAAATGACAAACAGATATAAAAGTTCTCAGCATATCTCTGTGCTGAGACTTATAAATGTTGACCTATTATTATAATGAGCTATAATATTCATTTCCATGATATATCCAATTATATATAATTTCAAACGTTCACGCTTTAATTTTTTTAATCAATAGCTGTTTTTTGAGCTACTCCTCTCTGTGTACCAAACATGTCTCTAGGTGCTGGGAATTTGGAAAAAAAAAAAAAGGGCCTAGCTCTCCATCACAGAAAGTATAGTCTAATGATATAAAAGGCAAGTTGACAATTGCAAAACAAGGTGATCCATCCTATAAGAAAGGAACAAGAAAGGTGCTGCAAAACCATGCAGGAGGAAGCACCCTGTGTTACTCCAGGACCTGGGAGGGAGAGGGGCTGTCAGGCAAGGCTACGAAGAGCAGACAACACTTAGGCATTACAAGGAACTCTGCAAAGACATTTTAATTTAATAATAAATATTAAGGTGCCATCACACACACACACACACACACACACACACACACACACACACACACCTACCTCTGAAAAAAATGTTAGAGAAAGAGGAAGCTCTTTGTCCAAGGGCAAACAGCAAGAGAAAAGGAGCTGGAAGTAACCCAGACTCTTGTCATCTAGCTCAAGGAGATATTTTGGTTGAAATACATCAGCTCATAATATTTACACCCTTCCCCACCTGAGTTTGAGTTACATGTTTTACAAAGCAAATTAAACATCTCCTGCCTGTCCTCTAAAAGTCCACGGTTTTAAAACAGGCAAACTAACCTATGGACTAATGCAAGAACTTGGATGACAAACTATCTCCCAAAGACAGTGTTCTCGAATAAACAATTCTCAAGTTCAGTTTGGTTCCAAAGGTGAGAATGTTAATAAATTTTGCCCTTCCCTTTGGGGACCAGGGAGAAATATTAAAATGCCGGGGTTTAATTCCTCAAAAAATTAAAAATAGAATTGCCATATGATCTAGAAATAAACTGGAGCCTACGGTCCTGAGTATATACCTGGAAATGGTGAAAGCAGAGTATCAAAGAGATATGTGTATATCATGTTCATAGCACCAGTATTCGTCACAGCCAAGGGATGAAGTGACTCAGATGTCCATAGATGGGTCAACGGATGAACCAAATGTGAACAGTACATAGAATGGAATATTATTAGCTTTAAAAAGAATTTCTGACACATGCTGCAGCATGGATGAATGCTGCAACATTACGCTGGCTGAACTAAACCAGTCACAAAAGGACAAATATTGTATGCTTCCATATATGAGGTACCTAGAGTAGTCAAATTCATAGAGAAAGAAAGTGACGGGGGGTTGCCAGGTGCTGGGGCGGCGAAGGGAGTTAGTGTTTAATGGGTACAGAGTTTGAGTTTTAGAAGATGACAAAAGTTCTACAGATGGATGGTGATGGTGGCTTTACAGCAACGTACATGTACTTATCCTACTGAACTGAATACTTACAGATGTTAAAATGGTAAATTTTGTTATACATTTTTTAAAAATCACAGGGTTTTACCATGTCCATGAAATAACTATACTTTGCCATTTAGAAGCAAAGGAAAACACTTTGCTTCTGACACTGAGATGCAATGCCATCTGAAGAGGAGATGAGAATATGAGACCAGGCCCTTAGAAGGTTCTATATCCAAAGGAGCAGTGTCCATTTACTATCCCTTGGGAATGGACACCTATGCAACCCACTGAGAAGGTGACTTTGTTGGCAACCATCATCTGAGAATTTTTAATTAATATAATCCCTGGGCACCAGCACCACCCTGTTAGGGGATGACTGTCAAAGCACATGTTCCAAAAATTACTAGTTGAATTTCTTTGTGAAAAAGCATTATGCAGAGCTTTATGTAAGACCCATGACTGTAATTCATAAATCAGGTCTGGCCTTTAAGAGAACAAGTGGAGCAAATAATAGACATAATTTAAATAATAATAATAATAGTAATTAATGAAGTCTATCATTAACTAGCCCTTTAACAAATCTGTAGAAGGGAGAGATCACTAGGGGCTGGAATGTTCCAGAAGACTGATGGAAACCTCTCCAAATCTGGGAGAAATGTACAGGACTGAAAGAGTAGACGCAGACAAACCTGGCTCAAATAAAAGGTATTTATGATGGGAACTGGTAAGAGATAAAGACAGAAAAAGAGATTGGAGCTATATTAAATGGCTCATAAAAGTCAACTTTGTAAGTCTGGATTTCCACTTCTACCCAGAGGGGAACCACTGGAGCTTTTTGAGAAGGGCTATTACAGGACAAACACAGGGTACAGGATGGCTGGAAGAGGGAAACCCTAACTGGTAGAAAGCTGGATTTCAGGCCTGATGGCTACTATGTCACAAAAAATGAAACCAAACGGGTGCTTTTAGTCGGTGAAAGCTAGCACTTTAAAATATGGCCATACACTTATATATGCAATGAATTTTTCTTGAAGGATATATAGGAAACTGTTGACATTGGTACCTTCCTGGGAGTAGAACCGGAGGTAGGGGGAAAGAAGAATTTTACTTTTCATCATATACCCTTGTATGATGTAGATACACTTCTTAATCATGTGCATGAATTCATTTTATAATTAATTTTTTTTTAAATATGGCAACCAGAAAGTGTTAAAAGTTGTTTAGGTTAGGGGCGCCTGGGTGGCTCAATTGGTTGGGCGACTGCCTTTGGCTCAGGTCATGGTCCTGGAGCCCCGGGATCGAGTCCCACATCAGGCTCCCTGCTCAGCCAGGAGGCCTGCTTCTCCCTCTCTCACTCCCCCTGCTTGTGTTCCCTCTCTGGCTGTGTTTCTCTCTGTCAAATAAATAAAATCTTAAAAAAAAAAAGTTGTTTAGGCTATAAAGAACACATTCAAAACATTTCTATTTATAAAGTGAAATATATTTCAATCCTGTTTGTATTATATCCTAATCTCTATCACATAGTAGAGATGTTGTGAGAATGCTCTAAAAGTAATGGTATCAAGTATTCAGAACTGACTGCACATCTAAGGCTCTACTTCAAAACAAACAGATGTCCTGAGTCACCTGCCATAAAACACCTTCTTTCAGGTGTATTTCAATGAAAAGTCTGCCTGAATCTATTCCAAATCAACTCATTGATAACAAAAATAAAAAAAGAATAGCTCACAGTACATTGGACAAGATTTATCCTGTTTCAGTAAATGGCTTTTTAATTCTTAAAGTTGCTCAGGCCAAAACCGACTGAGTCATCCCCGACTTATTCCTTTTCTCTCATCGTCTATCCCCAATTCCCATGAGCTCTATCTTCAACTCTATCCAGGTGCCAGCTGCATTTCCCACCCCACCACCATCATGTGGGTCCATCATCTCTAACATGGACCACTACAGTAGTTTTCATTCTACTCCCTGTTTCCATGCTTGTTCCCTACAGTCAGTCTTCCATAGGACAGCTGGAAAAATCTTCCTAATACACAAATCTGAACAAATCACTCCTCTCTGACCACAGCTTCTGGTGGCTTCCTATTGCATGGCTAAAATCCAAAGACTTGTGTGATTGCAAAGCCTGCATGATCCAGACCCCATTTCCTCTCCAATGTCACACCCTGCACTCACCCCTTGTCCCTCCTCTCCAGTCAGTCTGGCTTCCTGCCCATTCTTTGGACATAGCAGTGACTCCACCTCAGGGCCTTCACCCTCAACCTGAATCTCTTTCCCCAAACACAGCCATTCCCTCCCTTACTTGGTTTGGATCTCTGCTCAAATAAAACCTCATCAGAAAGGCCTTTCCCCACCATCCTACCTCAAATAGTGAAATCACCTCTCTCTTCACATTGTTTTTGCTTTATTGCAAATCACAGTATACAGTCTTCTGTTTGTTGTTATTGTGTATTACTGTCTCACCCAACTGGTGTGCATGCCCCATGACAGCAAAGTTTCTTTGTTTTTTGTTTTTTCACTCCTCTATCCCCTAGACTTAGAATATGTCTGGCATATAAATGAACACTCAATAAATACATGTTGAAGACTAAAGTACAAATCAAAACACCTAACTAGTGGACAAAAAGAGGTTTCCAAAGTCCAAAATGAGGCATAAGCATAATAATGCCCAGTAAACCTGGGGTAAAGGAGTGAAAAAGCCAACACGTCAATCAATAGGTATGTAAACTTATCATTTATCTACAGCATGCTGGGAATCCACATGCATGCGTGACATTAATTCATACTTTGGGACATCATCTGTGTACATGCTGGGGGCTACTCTTGAGATTCTGTGCTTAAATAGTAAATACCATAACAAGTTTCCTTCTCCCTCTCTCCAACGAACTGAGACTGAAAGTTTTGGAGAAAGAAAGCAATCACTGTCTCAACCAGAAGGCCCAGAATATTCAATTACTCCATTAAGGAGAAGATCTGGACAAAGCCCCAGCCTTGGAACTAGGAAATTGGGTCAAAGTCAGGTTCTGAAACAAACTACGAGAGGAAGCTTGGGCAAAGCACTGTTTGTTTCCAATCCCATTTTCTCTATTGTAAAGCTTCTTCCCGTGGTCACTGTGAAAGAAGATGATGCATACACACAGGTATCCTGAAGGCACAGTGGACTATACATCATCTGTGTGATTGTCAATCTTACGCTAGCTAATCTCTAGTTCACCTTCCCTTGCCTGCCACTGGTGAACCTTGTTTAAATAACCATCTGATCTGGTCCCTCCTCTGCTCAAAAACCTTTACAGATTTTCAACTTGAAACTCCAGTGGTTCAAACTTCTTCACAAACTGAACCCAAACTACCCTTCCAGTCATATTTTGGCCCATTCCTAGTCTGTGCCCTACATTCCAGCCACGCAGAACTGCTCCCCCATTCCCTAATTTTATCACCCTTTATTGCACATCTTTGTGGGAGACATGCCTCACCTCAGCTCCCACTCCCACCCACACATTCTCCCTTCTTCCGATAAAGAAACCCTAGGTACTACCCAAGCTTCCATGGGCTTTCTCTCAGGTGTCCTGTTGAATCACTGCTTGTTTGCAAGAATCTTTCCCCACCAGACCAGAACATTGGATCCCTTTTTGCATCTTCAACATAGAACAGTGTAATGCACACAGTAGGTGCCCAATGCTTGCTCTCTCAGTATTTCTTAAGTGGTTCTCTCAGGCCTTTCCAGCTCTTTCTCTGACTTGTGGCTTGGAGGCAGTATTAGGAAGGGGCTGCTCTTTTCTACTCCCAAGGAAATAGGATGGAAGATGCCACTGACTGACCACTCCTAGGGGCTTCCAGAAATAGGCAGGAACTAAGTAGAGGGACAAAATGAAGCCAGGGACCTCTCTCCAGGCCTCATAAGTTATATCTTTAAAGTGTGCTTCATTTTATCAGAAGTGCTATGAATTCTCAAATGAGGCACACCCTAATACAAATGGAAATGATTTTCAACTTAGTCATTTTCAGGATTATTCAAGTTTCTGTTCTTCTTCATGATGATGGAAACTCCTGAACTGACTATAATTCAAAGAAATTATTGTTCTTTATCTGCCAAGGTGCCCTCTTATTCTTTTCATAACTATCCTAGATGATCTAAGTCCAGTTCAGTGAAAAGTCTATTTTTTTTCTAGCTCTGTACCTTCTCATTTGCTAAATTTATAGCATTCACATGAAAGGAAGAAAGGAAGCCCCACTTTTGCCCCCACTGGGAACATGATATATGGGTTTTAATTGCCCTTGTAATTATACCCTTGTCCAGCTCTGCACAGGTATGGTGTAGAAATTAAACATTATAGCAAAGCTGTGAAGTCCTCATTGAGGTAGGAAGACGACAGCTTTGCAAGACTTCCTGCCACCAGGAGAAGGAAAGAAAAAACTGAAAGGTAGTCTGGGAATGTTATAAGCTAGCCAGCAATCTCCACCGAGGAAGCATCTTCTGTCTATGACCGCCTCTAAAGCTGTGTGAGCTGTAAGGCTGGGAATCCCCTGGTGGTCTGATATTCAGCTAAGGCTGGCTGAAAATGGCAGGACTTGAATTGCTTGGCTGTGAATTAAGAAATAAGCACAGCAACAAAGGGAAACATGCTATGACATTTTCTAAATATTTACCAAGGGGAGTTGACAATTCAGTGACTGCAGGCAGATCTGACAGTGAATTCTGACTGCCTCCTACGCCTTCCCTCGATCACCATCTCCATCTCCAAAACCAGGTGACCTTAACCTCTTGGGGTTGGCAGAAAAAAGCAGCATCTTTGTGAAAACCCAGCAAATGCTACATGGTGATTCAGGCCCACAGACCACTGCATTTATTCCTCCTCCCTAGATTTCTTATCTGAAGTAGAGAAGGAACCAAAGAGCTATCTATAAAAATGACTGAGTGAGGCGGCGCCTGGGTGGCTCAGTTGGTTAAGCCACTGCCTTCGGCTCAGGTCATGATCCCGGAGACCCGGGATCGAGCCCCAC
>PITA01002391.1:129650-162767 GCA_004023965.1 Spilogale gracilis | reverse complement strand
CTGAATTATTTATTCTGTTCCATGGATCTACGTGTCTATTTTTATAACAGTACGATGCCAGCTTGATGATTACAGCTGTGTAATATAGCTTGAAATCCAGAATTGTGGTGCCTCCTGCTTTGCTTTTCTTTTTCAGAATTGCTTTGACTATTCAGGGTCTTCTATAGTTCCATACAACATTTAGGATTATTTTGTTGTACTTTGTGAAGAGTGCTGGTGGTATTTTGATAACAGTAAGTGTGCATATTGTTTTGGGTAATACAGATATATTTTTTAAATTTTATTTATTTATTTATTTGACAGAGAGAAACACAGCTAGAGAGGGAACACAAGCAGGGGGAGTGAGAGAGGGAGGAGCAGGCTTCCCGCCGAGCAGGGAGCCCGATGTGGGACTCGATCCCCGGTCTCCAGGATCATGACCTGAGCCGAAGGCAGTTGCTTAACCAACTGAGCCACCCAGGCGTCCCAGCAGCTGCTCCTTTCTCTGCTTGGTGGTGCTGTTTAGCTCACTGAGGTGCATCAAGCTTATGGGCTCCTGGAGAAAATGACTTCACCTTGTTCTCTCCTTTCCTGAGTGGGAAATAAATGCCACCCCTGTTAGGTAAGCCCTCTCAAATGCCCAAACAATGACCCCTCGTGCATCCCTGGTTTCTGTCATACCCCCATTTTCATCCTGTGTCCAAGTTGTCCCCCTTCCAAGTGGTGCAGCCTTCTGGTGTTTCATCTCAGGAGTGGCTATGTTTCAAAACCCGACACTGCAGAGGCTCCCATGTCAGGCACCTGCATTGATCCTGTGGGGTAGGGTCTCCTGTGCTGTGGCCACTGCCAGCTTGTCCCCGGAGACTGTTGCACAACCTCACAGTGGTTTCTAGTTTATGATAAATTGCAATACACAGCTGGTACTGGGATCTGCTGTCCTCAGCTGGCATCTTTGTACCTATACTGGTAAGTGGGATAGCTCTTAAGGAG
Source organism: Spilogale gracilis (assembly GCA_004023965.1). Lineage (NCBI taxonomy): Eukaryota > Metazoa > Chordata > Mammalia > Carnivora > Mephitidae > Spilogale > Spilogale gracilis. Next base: position 161,798 of record PITA01002391.1, on the reverse strand, counting down.
GCCTCAGGGCCCTTTGCCTACAGAGAGGCATATCATCTCTCTGAAATGTATTCCAAGCTGAGGAACCACTTCTCCTGCATGTGACCCTGGGGATATTTGCTGCCTGCTGCTGGGGTTCCACCCTGCTCTACCACCAGAGCTCTCTTCAATTCTCTACGTGTGAACCTGACAATGCCAAAGACCTCTGAAGTTTCAGACTTTGTGCTCTACTGTATACAGGAAATTGGTAGTGGTGTAACCCTTTCCTTTTTCCCTGTCAGTGGTTTTGAGGAATCGTTTCCTTTCTTTTCTTCTCTTTTTAAAAAGATTTTATTTATTTATTTGGCAGGGAGAGACAGCGAGAGAGGGAACACAAGCAGGGAGAGTGTGAGAGGGAGATGCAGGTGTCATGTTGAGCAAGAAGCCCGATGTGGGGCTCGATCCCAGGACCCCGGGATCATGATCTGAGTCGAAGGCAGAAGATTAACAAATGAGCTACCTAGATGCCTCAGGGAATCATTTTCTTGAGTAGTTGCCTTTGTGACTTTTTACTCCTTCCACCACCCAGTCTTTTCTCATGCTCCTCTCCTTCTCTTTTGCTACTCCTCTCTGCAATCAGGGCTCCCTCCCTTACAGATCTTAGGGTTCTTTTCTCCCACCAATCAAATCTCCACAGTTCCTATCTTCCAAGGGTCATTTTTCTGGTTGTAGCCTTCTCTTAAGACTCCTGATGGATTTTTTGAGTGTTCAGAATAATTTGATATTACCTAACTGTGTTCAAGGGAGGAAACAAGCTTGGGTTGCCCCACCTCCCCATCTTACCTTTCTCTACAGTGGAACTTTATTAGAAACTACAGAGTCTAATTCCTAATCACCTCTTCCTGATCCAATAGAAAGGTAAAAATTAGTCTTGGTTCAAGATACAAAATGATATTTGATGTATTTGGTTTTTCTATGGTAGATACATTTTTTATTTGGAGAAGCAGAGAAGAGGATAAGATAATCTTTAAAATATTCATCTTTTTTTTTTTTTAATTATATTCTTCTTATTTTAGCTTTAAATGTGACCTAAACCTACCTGGAAATGTAATTTTCCATCTTCAACCATTGCTTTCATTTCACTCAATGATGCGATTACCCCAAAAGATTAATATAAGATGTCTTTTGTTGAGTAAAAAACATAAATAATTCACTTATTTAATATTTGATTTTCTTAAGTTATTATGAAATATATTATGCTATGATCATAGGTTACAAAAGGGAATAAGATATCTTTTTCTCTCCTTCTAATCTAGCCTTTGAGAACTTTTGATTTTTTACACTTGAATTATGAGATTCACATTCAGTCTTGAGTTAGCATAGGAAAGGTATTGGGGTTTTAAATATTTATACTAATTTAATCTTAAATGTGCACTTGAAGCCTTATGGATTGAAGATAATCATTTTTCACCTAAAAGTTAACCATTGGTGCTGTAATTCCTTACACCCTGATATTTACCTCTGAATAATGAAATGAAAGCTAGGTGTAATGTCCTATCAATGCAAATACCAAAGTCTGTCATAGGAGAGAAACAGTAAAACAGATTTTCTCTGTTTTCACAAGGGAGAAAGAGGCAACTGCTTCCTCTAGTCTCCTAAAAGGAGAAAAATATTTTTTGTTCCTTGGAGATGAATGAGAAGTATCCTGTATCCTCACTCTAAGCTTTTGGAATGTGAATATATCCCTCAAAGCCCAGAGAAGCTACCCTGTCTCTGGATTTTATAACTAAAAATGAGGTCCTATGCCTCATTTCCTCTTCAAATGCAAATTCGTACCTCTAGGTCAGTATCTCTGGAGTTCTCTAGATTACCTATACAAATGCTAACTAACTCCCCAAGTTTTGTTTCAAGCAGAAAATCCCCTGTTTCAACACAATTCATTAAAAAAGCTCCAACTCTCCAGAAGCATAAGATATTTCCTCACAACAGATGATCTAGGGCTTTCTTGGAAAGAGGTCATAGGATGAAGATATTGGTGATCCATAGTGGAGCAAGGAGGATAATCACATAATACACAGTATGCAGATGTGGATGTTTATTTAGCCAGGAGATAGGCTGTAGTGACTATTTGCCATGTTTTGATGTCAGATCCTAGGATAAAATTCTAAAGATGTCAGGGTCTGGCATAGAAACTCATAAAAGGAACTTTGAGTCTTGGTACAAAAAGCAGTTTTTTAGAAAATTACAAAATCGAATAAAGTACTATAAAAAAAAAAAGGCGGGGTGGTGCTTGCGCGGTTCAGTGGATTAAAACCTCTGCCTTCAGCTCAAGTCATGATCTCAGGGTCCTGAGATCAAGGCCCACATCCGGCTCTCTGATCAGCCAGGAGCCTGTTTCCCCCTCTTTCTCTGCCTGCCTCTCTGCCTACTTGTGATCTCTCTCTCTGTCAAATAAAAAAATAAAATCTTAAAAAGAAAAAAAACGGTCTGAGATAAAAACTTAGTTCCTTATTACAGAATTTCTAAATTATATACTTAGATATGGTTATTAATTCTTGGAACACTTGTGGACCCTTACTGAAAATTCATGGCTCTCTTCTAGAAAATTTTCTTATATTATTTCTTTGGTAATTTCTTTCCCTCTATATTTTCTAGTTGCATTTAAATTTTTTTTCCTCATCAAATTTTTTGGATTTGTCCTCTGCTTCTTGTATTTTCTCTATTTCTGCTTTTTCCTGTGTTTTGGAAGATTTCCTTGGCTACTGTTACCACTTTTTAAAATAATTCTACAAATACAAAAATTATAAAAACTCACTATTAGTGTATTGGTCATAGTATTTTATGTATATTTTGTGGGTGTGAAATCTTCACACATATTTGAAGATATTAATCAGAATATTTAATTTTTCTTTTTCTTTTTTTAATTTACATTTAATCCAAGATAATTTTCCCCCCAGGTCATTCATATCCATTATTTTTCCATAGGTTATATGACCTTTGGTAGTCTGTCCCTATTTAACAATGAAAAGTGCTGGGAGGCTCCAGAAAGTAGAGACAATTTCACTTTGCAGTGAATGGTACAGATGGTGTATCACTAAATGTCAGGAGAAGGGAATCTCAACTATATAGGGCTAACTTCCACATAATATTCCCTGATTCTTTCCAGACATTTTTTCTTTTTGAGACTCCTGATAGTTTTTATTTAGACTTAAACATGTGACTGTAGGTAATGTATTGAGTTATTACGGGGGACAGGGACTTTCTTGTAGACTTCCAGGCCAACTTTTTTTTTTTAAAGGCTAGCCTTTATCTTTATTTTATTTGTTTGTTTGTTCATGTATTTATTTTCAGTGTTCCAAGATTCATTGCCCATGCCCCACATCCAGTGCTCCATGCAATTAGGTGCCTTCAGTACCCACCACCAGGCTCTCTCATCCCCCAACCCATCCCCTCCAAGACCCTCAGTTTGTTTCTGAGTCCAAAGTCTTCTATGTTTCATTTGCCTCCCCAATTTACCCTACTTCCCACTTCCTTTCCATCTCCAACTGTCCTCTATATTACTCCTTATGCACCACAAGTAAGTGAAACCATGTGATATTTGACTTTCTCTACTTGGCTTATTTCACTCAGCATAATCTCTTCTAATCCAGTCCATGTTGCTAGAAAAGTTGGGTATTCAACCTTTCTGATGGAGGCATAGTATTCCATTGTATATATGTACCACATCTTCTTTATCCATTCATCTGTTGATGGGCACCTTGGCTCTTTCCACAGTTTGGCAATTGTGGCCATTGCTGCTATGAACATTGGGGTACATATGGCCCTTCTTTTCACTACATTTGTATCTTTGGGCTAAATGCAGTAGTGCAATTGCAGGGTCATATGGTAGCTCTATTTTTAATTTTTTAAGGAATCTCCACACTGTTTTCCAAAGCGGCTGCACCAACTTGCATTCCCACCGACAGTATAAGTGTTCCCCCTTCTCCACAGTCTCTCCAACACTTGTTGTTTCCTGTCTTGTTAATTTTCCAGGCTAACTTTTTAATGCCCCAGCCTCATTCAGGCCCTGCTTCAACTTAGTCTCTGAGTTCTGAGCTTCCCTTACGCTTCACTTCACTTTGTAGAGACTCTCCAGTTTCACTTCCCACTTAAAATATCTTAGGTAGAGATTTCCTCCTCTTTGCTTCATCAGCTACCACCCTTCCCTCTGCCATCTGTGTTTTGTGTCTTTGTTTAAACTCTAATCTGAAGGTTCTTTCCCTGCTGCTGTATTGCTGTGGATGTGTGTCATTTTTATCCTTTTCCTATCATTGTATGTAACCTGGATGTTCTGGATGTGAACACACTTGATTTCAAGGTAGGCACTAGGGTTAAGGTCTCACCTCAATAGCTAAAGAGATGAAGTCTATGAAATTCTTTGTGAGGGAGCTTAGTAAGGTGGGAGCTGAAATGAGAAGTAAGCCAGATCCATGTTATCTTACCCTTAAATGAAAATCATCTGTCCTTAAACCAAATATTATCCAAGAAAATGAACAACAGCAACCCAAATGGGCAGTAAATGGGAGAAAACCAAATATAAAATTGATTTTGAATTAAAAATGTAATTTGACTATTTAGCAGCTAGGTACAAGTGAAATAAGATAATAGGCTGGACAATCTCTGCTATGGGGATATGAAGATTATGAGAATCTTACAGATCGCCTCCATCCCCAGAAAGCAATTACTTTACATTCAGTTTCTGTCGTTATCGCATGTACTTCCTTCCCTGTCTGACCAACAATTCCTTGGATACCTTTAGAAGCTACAAATAGTTCCTTGATAATCCCATACCTGACAGACTAAAATATAATAATCAGAATTAGGGTTGTTCTACATTTTAGAGGATGAATTTCTTAGTGTTAGGAGAAATCCTTAGAATAGGATTTAAAGGCTATAAAGCCTCAAAATTGTGCTAATCATTACTGGTTTGAATGGACAGTAGATGGTACATTCTGGCTATCTGGGTGCCAACAGCTAATGATTGGGTTCTCTGCATGATAAATTCATATGTACATGGATATATGACTGGGATTACAAAACCATAAAAGTTACGGTTTGGAAAATAGTTTGTAATTAAATTTCAGACTCATTGAAATGCTTTAACAAATACTGAAGACTATTTTCTAAGGATTCATATAAAGTAAATTGATGTGTTTTGTAAAATGAGCAATATTTAGGACTGTTTAGGGAAGGTTTATGTAAGAAAATAAAACCATAGTTTTAAAATCATAACACAATCATAATGAACAAGTTAAGTGGGTTCTAAAATAACAAATATGCATATAGTTCTAAAATTCCTAATAATTAATGCTTCTAACAGTAACACTTAACACTGCCTTGGTCCCACCATCTAATCATTCTCATAACGCAATTTCTGAGATGATAGAGCTGTATATGAAACTTTTATCTTATATTAAAACACATATGTTTCTATTTTTAATAAGATACAATTCACCTACCACAAAATTCACCAATTAAAAGTGCACAATTTGAGGTTTTTATCTATTCACAACTCTTATCACAAGATGAAACCATAACCATTATCGAAAGCCAGTAGATTTTGATCACCTCCCAGCTGCCCCAAAATCCCATGCTCATTAAGCAGTCATGTCCCCCACGTCAGCCAACCCCAGTCAGCTACTAATCTATTTTCTGTGCATTTACCAAACTAGACATTGCATATAAATAGAATCCTGACATATTTAATCATTACTGCCAGACTTCTTTCACTTAGCATGATGTTTTCAAAGTTCATCCATGTTTTATCAATACTTATTTCCTTTTTATTGCTGAAAAGTATTCTATTGTATGGATATGCCACATTTAATTTACCTATTAAGCTGTTGATAGAATTTGGGTGTTTAACATCTTTTGGGCTGGTATGAATAATGCTTCTGTGAATATGGATGTCCAAGTTTCTGTGTAGCATGTATTTTCAGTTCTCCCGGGCATACCCCAAAAGTAGAGTGACTGGGTCGTATGGAAATCTATGCTTAACTTTTTCTTTATTTTTATTTTATTTTATTTTAAGATTTCATTTATTTATTTGACAGAGAGACAGAGATCACAAGTAGGCAGAGAGGCAGGCAGAGAGACAGGCAGAGAGAGAGGAGGAAGCAGGCTCCCTGCTGAGCAGAGAGCCCGATGCGGGCCTCGATCTCAGGACCTTGAGATCATGACCTAAGCTGAAGGCAGAGGCTTTAACCCTCTGAGCCACCCAGGTGCCCAATGCTTAACTTTTTCTTTAAATCAAAGTAGGGTTGACATACAATATTAATTTCAGGTGTACGGCATAATGATTTGACATAGTGACTTATATACTTGGAAAATACAACATGAAGAGTAGTTACCATTTGCTGTCAGACAAAAGTAGTACAGTATTATTGACAATAATTCCTATGCTGTATTTTTTCATCCCTGTGATTTATTTATTTTATAATTGGAAGTTTGAGCCTCTTAATCCCCTAACCTATTTAACTCATCAGTTTGTCTTCTGTATCTATGAGTCAGACTTTTCTTGTTTTTCAGATGTCAGATACAAGTGAAATTACATGGTATATGTAGTTCTCTGGATGACTTATTTCATGTGGCATAATATGCTGTAGGTCCATCCATGTTGTACTTGGCAAGATTGAATTCTTGAGGCGCCTGGGTGGCTCAGTTCGTTAAGCAACTGCCTTCAGCTCAGGTCATGATCCCGGAGACAAGCCCCACATTGGGCTCCCTGCTCGGTGGGAAGCCTGCTTCTCCCTCTCTCACTCCCCCTGCTTGTGTTCCCTCTCTAGCTGTATTTCTCTCTGTCAAATAAATAGATAAAATCTTAAAAAAAAAAAAAAGATTGAATTCTTTTTTATGGCTGAATATTCCATTGTCTGTATATATACCACATAATTTTTATCTATTCATCTATTGATGGACACCTGGGTTGCTACCATACCTTGGCTGTTGTAAATAATGCTGCAATAAACATAGTGCACATATCTTACTGAATTACTGCTTTTGTTTATTCAAGTAAATATTCAAAAATGGGATTACTGGCTTCTATGGTATTTTTTTTTAGCCTTTTAAAGGAACATCCATACAGATTTCCACAGTGGCTGTACCAATTTACATTCCTAAAAATAGAACACAAGTGTTCCTTTTTCATCACATCCTTGCTAACACATGTTATTTCTTGTTTTTTGATGTCTAGTCATTCTGATAGGTGTGAGGTAATGTCTCATTGTGGTTTTTATATGCATTTCCCTGATTAGTGCTGTTGAACACCTTTTCATGTATCTTTTGGCCAGTTGTATGTCTTCTTTGAAGAAATGTCTGTCTGGGTCCTCTGCCCATTTTTCAGTCAGATTGGGTGGCTTATTTTAGTGTTAAGTTATAGGAGTGCTTTACACATTTCAGATATTAACCCCTTAAACAAGAAAGCATTTGCAATTATCTTTTCCCATTTGCTAGGTTGCCATTTTGTTTTGTTCATGTTCTCCTTCACTGTACAAAAGATTTTCAGTTTGATGTCCTAATTATTTGTTTTTGCTTTTGTTTCTCTTGCCTAAATGGACAGGTTCAGAAAAATATGGCTATGACTAATGTCCAAGAGTTTACTGCTTATGTTTTCTTTTTAGGATTTTTATGGTGTCTGGAAGAGTCTCTTTGCCCCATTATATATTCTTGCCTCCATTGTCATAAATTAATCGACCCTAGAAGCATGGGTTTATGGGTATCCTATCCTGTTCTTTGGATCTGTATGTCTATTTTTTATGCCAGTACCATAGTGTTTTGATTACTATGTTGTAGGGTATCGTGAAATTTGGGATGGTGATACCACTGGCCTATTAAATTTGTTAAGACTGCTTGGCCATTCAAAGTCTTTGTGACTCCATATAAATTTTGGCATCATTTTTTCTTGTTTTGTGAAATAATGCTCTTTATATTTTTATAGAGATTGGATTAAATCTGTAGATTGCTTTGGGTAATAAGGACATTTTATCCAATTTGAATTCTTCCAATCCATGAGCATCTCTAATTTGTTTGCATCACCTTCAATTTCTTTAATAGATTTTTATAATTGAAGAGCTCCTAAATAAAAATACGTGGTCCATTTGATTTAGTCTTCACATATGGTGTGAGGCAGGAATACAAGACTTCATTCTTTGCTTGTGGCTAGCATGTCCTACCACTATTTTTGAAAATACTATGTTCCTTCATTGAATTTTCTTGGGTTCTTTGTCAAAAATTGTTGAAACTTGGGGGCACCTGGGTGGCTCAGTTGGCTAAGTGTTTGGCTCAGGTCATGATCCCAGGATCCTGAGATTGAGCCCTGTGAAGTCTTCAGGCTCCCTGCTCATCAGGAAGTCTGTTTGTCCCTCTACATGTATTCCCCCCACACCTGCCCTGCTGTCTTGCTCTCTCTCTCTCAAATAAATAAATAAAATAGTTTTTGAAAATTCATTGTAATTTGGAAGCAGTAATAGAGTATTTTAGGTTCTGGCATATAACTTTAGGAATCTGACATTAATTTTATATTTATTTGATTATTTCCTCTTTCTGGACACTTGTAGAAAAACATATTATGAAACAGTTTTGAATTGTATTATCAATGCTTTGGTGTAGGAATTTGTATACATCTATGCTAGGCCTTTGTTCCGACATTCAAGTGGTGGCAGTTTTAAAACATTTGACACTACTCCAACACAGAGATGGGGTCTATGTCCTATCTCCGTGAATCTAGCCTTGCTTAATGACTTGGTTATAACTGATAGATACATTTCAAATGATGTTATGTGACCTTCCAAGAGTAGGTTGTAAAAGTGATGCAACTTCCCCATGGTCTTCTGAAGCACTCACACTGGTAGCTTGAGCACAATGTCAAAAACTTGATTACCTTGTAACTTCTAATATACAGGGAAAGCCAGGCCACCTAGAGAGACCAGATATAGTGCATACGGATTTAGCTGAGGTCACAGCTACAAGACAGGATCAATTGCAAGACATATGAGTGAAGATGGCTTCAATTGATTCCCCATCATTCAATCACCCCTAGCCATTGACTATTCCTAGCTGAGGGCCCAGAAACTATAGCAGAGACAGGCATTCTCACTATTTCCTCTCAAAATTTTAATAGTTTTTTAGTTTTAATTGAAATTCTAGTTAACAGGGCACCTGGGTGGCTCAGCTGGTTAAGCGACGGCCTTCGGCTCAGGTCATGATCCTGGAGACCCGGGATCGAGTTCCACATCAGGCTCCCTGCTCGGCGGGAAGCCTGCTTCTCCCTCTCTCACCCCCCCTGCTTGTGTTCCCTCTCTGGCTATGTTTCTCTCTGTCAAATAAATAAAATCTTAAAAAAAAAAAAAAAAAGAAATTCTAGTTAACATACAGAGGGGTAAGATTAGTTTTGGGTGTATGATACAGTGATTCAGCACCTCCACAAAACAGCTGGTACTCACCACAGGTATGCATTTATCTCATCCCCCCTACTCATCTCCTCTGGTAACCATGTTTGTTTTTTGTTTTGTTTGCTTTTTAGATTTTTATTTGAGAGCGAGCGAATAAGTCACAGGGAGGGTAGAGGGAAAGGGAGACACAGACTCCCCACTAAGCAGGAAGCCTGACATGGGGCTCAATCCCAGGACCCTAGGGTCACAACCTAAGCCAAAGGCAGGCACTTAACCCGCGTTCCCCATGCTTGTTCTTTATAATTAAGAGTCTGTTTGTTGGTTTGACATCTCCGCACCCCCCTTTGTTTCTTTTGTTTCTTAAATTCCACATATGAATGAAATCATATGGTATTTGTCTTTCTCTGACTATTTTCACTTAACATAATACTCTCTAGCTCTATCCACATCATTGTAAATGGCAAGATTTCATTCTTTTTTATGGCTGGGTAATATTGATTTTATATATATCTATATCTATATATCACATCTTCTTTATCCATTCATCAGTCAACAGGCATTTGGGCTCTCTCCATAATTTGGCTATTGTACATAATGTTGCTATAAACATTGGGCATGTGTCCCTTCAAATAGAAACTTCTTTTAGATAGGTCCCTTGAGGCAAGGCAAACAAAAGCAAAAATAAACTTCTGGGACTTCATCAAAATAAAAAGCTTCCACACAGCACAAGAAACAACCAACAAAACTAAAAGGCAACCTACAGAATGGGAGAACATATTTGCAAGTGATGTATCTGATAAAGGGTTAGTATCCAAAAATACATAAAGAAGCTATCAAACTGAACACCCCAAAAACAAATAATCCAATTTAAAAACGAGCAGAAGACACGAATAGACAGTTTTATGATGCGCAATATAACTGATCATCAGGGAAGTAAAAATCAAAACTACAATGATATGTCACCTCGCAGCTGTCAGAATGGCTAAAGTCAACAACATAAGCAGGTGTTGGTGAGGATGCGGAGAAAGGGGAACCCTCTTGCCCTGTTTTTGGGAAAGCAAACTGGTGCAGCCACTCTGATTAACAGTGTGGAGGTTTCTCAAAAAGTTAAAAAAAAAAAATATATATATATATATATAGAGAGAGAGAGAGAGAGAGAGAGACCTACCCTATGATTCAGCAATTGCAATACTAGGTATTTGCCTGTCCAAATTTTAAACCCTGAAACTGTGAGCATGATTAAAGGATTATTTAAAGCAGCTGAATTTTAGGGTGTATGGCAGTAGTATTATTTCTATTAATAATATAATATTTACATAACTGACTTTCTGTGATATCTAGTACTATACTTTGTCATTGATGGGTGCTTTTATTTTCTTTGTACCGTATTTAGAAATTGTTTTTATTTTCTTTGTACTGTGTCTAAAAACTTTTATTTTCTTTGTACTGTATTTAGAAACTATATACTATCACATATTTCATGTTTTAAATCACATCTGTATTTCAAAATCTGTGAATATAAGTTTATATTTTTTCCTAGAGAGGTTTTAATCTAGGAGTTAAAGGAGGAACTGGGCAATTCTTTGACTCACAATGCTTTGGGCCTGACGAGTAAATTAATTACAATACTTTCTGTTGACAATACACTTGGGAAATTTATGTAGATCTGCTCTCAAGGCTGACTTCCTAAGGGAATGCAAGTCAATTATGGTTCGAGCTCTTCCTGTCTCATTAGCTATTTGAATAATAATAATATATTTGAATGATGGCCCAGGAGACTAGAATTAAGAATTGCTTGTCTCAGTCCCAAATGAGCTTCTTAGTCAGATAATCCTAAGTGTCCATTATTAGCTCAAGCTGTGCCATGACTAATTCCTGGATGTTCTACTCAATTCCAGAAAAACTTGTGGAATATAGAACTTTATTTCTTTTTAATAAATATCCAATTGTACTAGACACCTGCAGCTTAGCTAATTTTCAAATCATCAAAACTGCTTCTATATCAAGAGATGGAGGTGATATGCCAGATTTGCTCATTTTCAGCTTAACTACTAAACATAACTACTGTATTCTAAAAAAATGGAGTTTTAGAGATTTTTTTTTCAAAATGACATTCTCTGTAACCAGAGTTAACGCTAGTGCAAAATTAGGATGTTGTGTTACTGGTGGTCAGCCATCCTTTGATGCGTGGTATGATGAGATGTAGATCAATCTATAAAATTCCACAAATGATGATGTCCTAGGTCATTATTTCAGTAAGTTGTTTAAGAGAAATTATTATTTTAAAAACTATTCCAAATGCCTGGGGTGGGGGAAAGGTAAAGCACAGTTCAGTATAATTGAAATAAGAATGCGTAAAAGAAAAACATAAACTATGCAGTAACAATGTGAACAGTAGTCCCAGAAAAAATAGGATGGCTCTTCTGTAAGTTGCAATTTTAAGTATCTGTAAAAGTGAAACTAAGAATCAAAATCAGTTAACCTTTGAACTAATCTTGATAATACTCTAGACAATAGCAGATAAAAGATCAAAAGCCCAGCAATATTTCTCTTTCCCAAGGGAAGTGTTTCCTATGTGATTACTACGCCATTTTGGTAAGTATTTAACCAACTTGAAGATGTCATTCCTCACTTGTAGCAAAACCTCGTTCTTAACCTATGAAATACTGATCCTCACTAACTGGAACATTACCCCTTTGTCTCAGAAACCTCAATTCACAGATACCATGAACTTAATTATCCTCTGGTTCTATCTAAATTCTGTATTATCATTAAATTCTTTCTATCATGTGTTAATACAAAATGTTCTCATAGAAACAGTAATAGTAGGGGTGCCTGGATGGCTCAGTCATTAATCATCTGGCTTTGGCTCAGGTCATGATCCTGGAGTCCAGGGATCCAGCCCCACATCAGGCTCCCTGCTGGGTGGAACCCCTGCTTCTCCCTCTCTCCCTCCCCCTGCTTGTGTTCTCTCTCTAGCTGTGTTTCTCTCTGTCAAATAAATAAATAAATAAAATCTTTAAAAAAAAAAAAAAAAGAGAGAAACACTAATACTAGAAAGGCCTAGATTTCTTAAGATATTTCTGCTTATTTGTTTTTCTGTAGAATTTATGCACATTTAATGTATGTTATGTACTTTTTCTTAGATAGTATCTGATATTGATGGTACTGGATTTTATGAGTTGATAGATTGCCCATGGATGTGAAATGACTAGATTATAGGTGAGTTGACTATCCTGGCTTCTTTGTTGATAGATGGGGAATTAGCACACTAGCAGTGACCTGTGTTGATGAATATTGATTAGCACATAAACTATAAAACGTAGTTTACCTTTTGCAGTGACCAAGTGAAAACCTAACTTCAGGGAACATACCTCATTTTAAGCATAAAGATCCCAAGGAAAGTGTAGATAGAATTATTTTAGAAAAGATTAGCATTGGGGTGGCTGGGTGGCTTAGTCAGTTAAGTCTCTTAGGGGCACAGGGATGGTTCAGACAGTTGAGGGTGTCTGCCTTTGGCTCAGATCATGATCCTGGGATTCTGGGATTAAGCCCCATAATAAGGCTCCCAGTTTAGCGGGAAGTCTGCTTCTCCCTCTCCCTTTGCCCTTCCTCCTTGTTTTGCTTTCTCTCTCTCTCCTATAAATAAAATCAAGGAAAAAAAAAAAGGACCTTGGCTCAGGTCTTGATCTCAGGGTCCTGGGATCAAGCCTCCTGGGTTGGGCTCCCTGCTTAGTGGGGAGTTTGCTTCTCCCTCTCCCCTCCCCCTGCTTTTGTGCTTGTGTGCACACATGCTCCTTCTCGTATAAATAAAATCTTTCCCAAAACAAACAAACTAAAGGATTAGCATCATCATTCCATGGTAAAATATATTTAACTCATCTTTCTGGTGGCCTATCTTTGGATGCTGTCTGTAAACACATTGAGCTTATTTCAATTATTTTTAAAGAGTGAAGAAACTTTACCTACAAGTGTTTTAAATAGATCCCTAATGGTAAACATTCCATCATAACCAAAAGCACCCCCCCATCTGTTCTTATAGTTTGAAGACAAATGTCTTGGCCTATGTAAGTCTGTGTTTTCTCATGCTAATTCAAGAATCTATTCTCATTAAAATAACTTGCTGTATGTATTACGACTAGATTTCAGCTCCTTTGAGTGACAATTCTAACTGTGCAGATGCTATGGACTAAACTGGGTTCCTGCAAAATCTATATGTTGAAGCCCTAACCCCTAACATGACTATATCTGGAGACAGGATCTTTAGGAAGTAATTAAGTTTATATGAGGTCCTAATTTGATAAGACAATGGCTTTATAAGAAGAGAAAGAAATCTCTTTCTGTCCTCCTCTCCCCTTCTCCTTTCTCTGCTTCCCTCCTCCCTCACTCCACCCCCAAGTCACAGAAGGACTCAGCAGGAAGGTGTAGGTGGCTCTTTGCAAGGCAGGAAGAGAGCTCTCACCAGAAACTGAATCCTGCCAAACTTTGAACTTGGACTTTCTGGCCTCTAGAGATGTGAGAAAATAAATTTCTGCAGTTTAAGCCACTCGGTCTATGATATTTCATTGTGGCAGCCTGAGCTGACTAATACAGCAGTTTATAATTAGTGTGTTTTGATAGAAAATCTGCTGGCACAGTGAACAAGCTGCATCAGGAATTTTAAAACAAACTGATTAACTATGAATTGTACTTAATTGGACAATAGCTACAGACAAAAATCAACACCTTCTTTCAATTATAGGATGAAAGTATTTTTTAAAATGTCACTGCTATATTTAACAAAGGCTTTAAAATAATGTGCTTACTAGGTGTATGTCTATAACATCTGTAACAGCAGTTTCAAATCTTTGATAACTATATATAATTAAGATACCTCCTACTTCTTGAGCACATATCTCCTAGGAGACAGTCACATTATTTGAGTCTCCTATTAGATACTATTTGTCCCTTTTCACAAGTCATGAAATTGACCACGGCCATGGAGATGAGAATTCAGAGATTATACTTGACTCATTTAAGACCGTGGTACCCAGTGATACACTTTTACCGTAGATACACATACCTGCCACATAAAACACGTCTTTATGAGATAATGCTGAAGACGCCATGCTAGTGTGTTTTTTGTTCTCTTTCTTTAGATGATGTTTAGACCGTTTTCTCTGAATGGGAAAATGGTCTAAACATCATCTATAGAAAGTGAATATATTTTTTTCATTTCAAACAGAGAATTTTCCCCCAAGATGAGAGCTTTCTTGATGATAATTACTTTAGAGTCTCTCATCCCTGAGTTTGTACTCAGGGTTTGATTGAATACTTAGGTCATTTTTTGTAAGGGGCTGAACTTAGTCCTTAGAAAGTTTCAACCTACAGGGGTACCTGGGTGGCTCAGCTGGTTAGGTGCCCAACTCTTGGCTTCAGCTTAGGTCACGATCTCAGGGTCCTAAGGTTGAATCCTGCCACAGGCTCTGTGCTCAGCAGGGAGTCTGCTTGAAGATTCTCCCTCTCCAGGGGCGCCTGGGTGGCTCAGTTGGTTAAGCAACTGCCTTCGGCTCAGGTCATGATCCCGGAGACCAGGGATCAAGCCCCACATCGGGCTCCCTGCTCGGCGGGAAGTCTGCTTCTCCCTCTCTCAATCCCCCTGCTTGTGTTCCCTCTCTGGCTGTGTTTCTCTCTGTCAAATAAATAAAATATTAAAAAAAAAAAAAAAAAGATTCTCCCTCTCCTCCTCCCCTGGCCCTCTCAAATAAATAAATCTTTTTTTTTTTTTTTTAAAGCTTCAACATATAATTTATTCTGAAAGTGGCCATAATTTCAGTTTTGAAAATGTTTTACTCTTTACCTATAGAGAACAAGTTAAAAAAAAAAAAAGTGGGAGAGAACCATCTGTCTCTGTATACCAGGAAATATCCAGAACGAATCAAGTATGTCTCCCTTTTTCTTAGACTGTCTATCTCGGTGGGTTTAGGCTGCGGAGAGTTTATGAAAGTTTGTGGGAGACACAAGTAGGCAGAAAAACAACCTAGAGAAACCTTTTTCAGGATAACCTCCTATTTATAACAGCTTCTCATAGACCATCAAAATGGAAAGGAGGTAGTGAGAGTCATGGACACAGCAAATTCTCCTAGGGACCTTAGAAAAGGGAAGAGAGCCAAACTGCTAAGAAATACATTAGCAGGAAGCAAATGTTGAAATGGTAGCACTTTCTGGTGCTTTTTATCTGGAATGTCTACTGCTCCCAATACTACCTGGTCCCTCATTCCAGACCTCAGCTTCTTAGCTAAAACAGGCTATTGCCATATTTTCTCCAAATCTAATGTTTATATATACCACAAAACATATATTAAGCCAGCAAATATAAACACAAATTCATCATATAAACAATCTATCATCCAATAACAATACTTTAAGTTTAACATCTACATAGAGGGAATAGTTTTTCCTAGGAGATAAAATGTACTATTCTTAGGGGCTGGTTATAATAAGGACATGTGGAAAGCATTCCTTGAGAGAGTGGGATATCCATGAGAGAGAGGTTGCTGTATGAACATTGGAGCCAGAGTAGGTTTCCCAGACCCCTGACTTACTCTGTAGACTTGATCCATATGCCTAACCCATGGCCATAATTATGGTGGCCATCTTATGGAAATTCAGCAAGAAAAGTTAGGGAAAATTGAACAAAAAAATAGAAAGCAGGCAGTTAAGGTACAAATAAAAAGAGAATAAATACAAATAGATGAGAGTATTTAAAGAATAATCTGATTTAAAGAAATTGGAAATCAGAAAAATAAAAATTTCATCATAAGATAATTATAATATAAAGGAGTATTAAAAGGAAAAGTTCATTATATGTAAAAATAGAAATAAAATATTTCAGTGTTCATAACAGAAGTAGGTAAGATTGCATAATGAGAGTAAGAATTAAAAACTAAAAATGTCAAGCGTAAATTACAATATAAAAACTGTGACAATAAATTCAACTAAGAAAAATTTTTTAAAGTTAACAGACAACTAAGTAATAGAATTAAAAAGTTATGTGAGAAGCAATGGTATTTAAGTCAATAAAAGAACTAAAAACATATCAAGACATTAAACTTGTTTCTATCAATAAGTATGAGGCCTTGAAGATATGGTATGGATCAATTATGATAGGGCGTGAGCTTAGTATGACAATCAAAAACTTCTACAGAGCAGATATTAGTAATTCCATGGAAGAAGAAATTAATCCACATCTGTCTAGATACATTTATCTGTTTGAGTTTGAGAGATTAGCATTTCAGATGACAGAAAACACTTTGTAAACTATTTCTGCTAGATGGGAAAAGGAAAAAATTTCCAATTTAGGATAAACTCAAGTGTTTATGATTGTCTATATCAAGATAAACTACCTTAGCTTGGGCATACTTCTTTGTGAATCAGTCTTGGCGCCCAAGAATGATCTTCAATCACCAGAAAAATGATCTCTGTGAATCAAACAGCTGAGCAATTTAGTAAGATGTGCCTTTCACAGTTTCTTTGGTCTTGATCCTGGAGTAATATCCTTTTCTGGATAAAGAAGAAATAGATCTACTCTGTAATTTTTGAATTGCATGTCTAGCCTTCCATTTGGTTGGAGTTCAGTGGTGGACAAAGATATGGCCAACAGCCTTGAGTTGGGAGGATAATGAGTCTGTGCAAGCTGTTAATGCCATTAGCTTGTCCATGCAAAAAGGAGTTGAGGCCAGAGAGACAGCAAGTAAAACAGGAGGTTGAGTCACAACAGGGGAAGCTGTAGGTTGTGGTGAAGGCACTTGAAAAAATGTCTGAAAGCTGAAATGCAGAGATTTTTGAACTGGTCATTGGAAGTCAGAAGGTTATAAATTAAGATGTTTGTTTTCTACCTTCCTTGCCCCCTTAAGGACCAGTCCCCTAGAGAGACGTCAGGTCACAGTTTGGCTTGGGCTTCATCCCTGTTTTTTGTTGGCCCAGGCCAGCTTAGAGAACTCTCCTCTCCTCTGCTCCTGGGCTCGGTGTCCTCCTCTCTCCCAAACCGTCCAATGCACCGAGAATCTACACAGAGCCACCTTCTTTATTCCCTTGGAAGCCCTGTGTGCTAAATCTTTTATTTCTCCTCAGACTCACAATCTTCTACTCAGTCTGTTGTCAGCTAGGTCTGAAAGGAAAGCAGTTAAATTGAATGAATTAATAAAAGCATGAATAGCTGAAAACCCACACCCACTTCCAAACCCTTTGATAAAAATGAATCTTTTAAAATAAGACACTTTAACCTCGATAAATACTCATTTGGTGGTAATTCAGTCACCATGAGAAAGTAAGAAAAGGGAAAATGCCAGGGATTGTGGGAACTTGGAAAAGAAAGGGCATAATTAATAACTTGTAAAGTATATGATATAAGTGGCTATGTAATTCATGTCCGGATACCATTTTTGAAATGCTGCAATTCGTCCATTAGTGCCTGCTCACATGTTTTCTGTCATTTTTGTCCAATTTTCCATATGTTATTTAGTAATACTGTAGGTACAAGATTCCTCCTGGTTACTTCTTTGATGAAACCCTTGGTCTTTATTGGCAGCACAAATTAGGAATATAATCCTTGTCTTGTGCCAGTTTCTTTCCAGGCCATGGTAATTTAATTTCTACTCATTAAATAAGTGAATTTTTGTTTTTGTAGAAAAAGTTCTATTTTATCAAAAGGATAGCTGTAAATCCAAGTGAAAGGATCTCATAGATAAGAACTAAAGAAAACCCAGCATACCATCAGCATGATTAGAGACATGTTCTTAGAGTTCATGGACTAAAGGTTACTCCGTGTGGACACCACACATACACATTTCTCGCTAACCTTTTCTGTAATGAACATTTCCCACTATGGAAAACTGTGTGTGTGCAGTGGAACTGTGACAGGGAACTTGTGTGTTTTCTGCTGGTGTTTTGTGTTTTTCATGTTTCTCTTCTTTTGCTGGGTATAAACGCACAATCCAGACTTTTGGCCCCAAAGAAATAGATGCATAATTGGGAAATTGTCGTATCTGAATTTGAAATGAATTTGGGGGGAAGTATAATATGGGAAAAAGGTGACACTGAGCAAACAAGTACATATGTAGTGTAGAGAATCCCAGAAGCAAGAGAGCTCTAGTGTTCAAGTGAATAGTGCATTCTTCCTATATGGCCCCTTATTTCTGAGTGCATCCATGAAAATTAAAAATATTAACTGTGGACTCCTATACACATGGGCCTGAATTTATGGTCCTTACTCAAGTGTGAATTTAGAGTACTAATTTTTAATCTCTATACCTCGATTTCCTAATGTTACGATTAAATATGTTTATTCTGTGTATTTTATGTAGTCCTTGGAAGAACCAAAAAGGATATTGATGTGAAACTTCTGTATGCTATCAACTTTTTTAAAAAAGATTTTATTTATTTGAGAGAGAGAGGTGTGTGTGCATGAAAGAGAGAGAGAGAGACAGAGACAGAGACAGAGACAGAGAGAAAACGAGTCGGGGGCAGGGAAAGGAAAGAAGCAGGCTCCCCACTGAGCAGGGAGCCCAAAGTGGGGCTCCATCCCAGGACCCTGAGATCATGACCTGAGCCAAAGGCAGACACTCAACCAAGTGAGCCACCCAGGTGTTCCTGCTATTGATTTTTTTTAAGCACAATGTTGTCATTCCTTTGTAGAATTTCTCTCAAGAAAAATACGTTAATAGCTCTACTCTTTCCATTGATATGTGCTCATACTTAACAATACATTTACTGATAACTGCAAGAACTGCTAAGTATACAATGATACCTAAAGAATATTCATTTTGGCGATAATTTAATGTTTTACTGGATCCATGTGGTAGATTAATATATGTCCATTCAGTTGTTGATATAACATGTTTGTATGAAGAGGGAGTATTTTACAAATATAGTTTATAAAAACAGTTTGCAGGAACATCTATACTAGTGTTACAGACCAAATGTTTGTATCCCTTCCACTTTCATACGTTGAAGCCGTAACCCCCAATAGGATGCTATTTGGAGATAGAACCTTTGGCAGGTAATAAAGATTAGATGGGGTCTTGAGGGGAGGCCCTCATGATGGTATTGGTGCCCTTACCAGAGAACGTACTAAAGAGCTTGCCGTCTCTCTCCCTTGGACCTTTAAAGAGGTCATGTGAGCACATAGTCAGATGGTGGCTACCTGAAGTCAAAAGAAGAGACCTTAGAAGGAAGCTTGCCTTACTTATATCGTGGACTGATCTTGGACTCTTCATCCTCCAGATGTGTGAGAGCTAAAGCACTGTTGCTTAAGCCACACTGTCCATGGTATTTGTTAGGGTAGCTTGAGCCAAGATAGTTATATAAGTTTACCTTGTTAAGAATCCTAATACGTGTGTATTAGGGCAACAAAGGGAGGAAGAGATGCCATACACTTAACAGTGGTTAGAAGGGGGATTAAACATTCAGGGCTTCTCACTTTTTACTCTCTACCTTTGTACAAGATAGAAGTACTTTCTAAATGTGCATGTATGATCTTCTGACTTGAAAAGAGAAAAAGATACTTTTATGGAAAAAGTAAATCACCATTAAAATTTTAGAAAGGGTCCTTGAGTTAAGGTCAAAGGAAGTGAATACTATTCTTGATCATGTGACTCACACGCACACCTTAGGCAACTTGTCAAGCTTGGTAAGCCTCAGCCCCTTCATTTGTAAGTTACAGATGAAGATGTTGGCTTTACCCAGATCCTGGACTTCTGTACGGGGAAAATAGAGATAAAACAGAAGAAGATCTTTAGAAACTATAAAAGTATTTCTCCTATGTACAGCATATCATAACTATGTCACTACATATGTTGAGAAAACCTATATCTTTTTTTTTTTTTAAAGATTTTATTTATTTGACAGAGAGAAACACAGCCAGAGAGGGAATACAAGTAGGGGGAGTGAGAGAGGGAGAAGCAGGCTTCCCGCTGAGCAGGAAGCCCGATGTGGGACTTGATCCTGGGTCTCCAGGATTATGACCTGAGCCGAAGGCAGTTGCTTAACCAACTGAGCCGCCCAGGCGCCCCAGAAAACCTATATCTTAATAAGAAGGAAGGAGGAAACATTACATAGACATGAGAACCTTAAGAATCAGCAACACACAAAGATGTTTTTAAAAAGTTATTCAATTGTATGGAAAGGAGTTAAGATTGAAACTGTTTGTTTCACCAACTGTGTCTGGGAACAAAGAGCACTTGCCTGTCATTCTGAGGTGTCACATATTCCCAGTGGTTTGTTTTTATCTTGTTTAAATCATTATTCAGGGGCACCTGGGTGGCTCAGTCTTTAAGTGTCTGCCTTCAGCTTAGGTCATGATCCCAGAGTCCTGGGATTGAGCCCTACATCGGGCTCCCTGGTGGGCGGGAGGCCTGCTTCTCCCTCTCTCACTCCCCCTGCTTGCGTTCCCTCTCTAGCTGTGTTTCTCTCTGTTAAATAAATAAAATCTTAAAAAAAAAAATCATTCAGATCTTCCCTGTCTGCTAATCTTATCTTCTATTCTTTCCAGTTTCTCTGTATTTCAGTCTTTGTGTATTTCAGAAAATAGTTTATATTTTTAGCTCTGATCAGACTGATTAATTAAGATCTGTAGCTCATCACTTTCCACAATTTGATAGGATCTATTGACAGAAAACAACATTCTGGATTTTCTTTAGAAACATAATATGTGCCATTAAAAAAAACCCAAACCCATTTTTTATATCTTAATTGCTGCTTAATTAACTTTAGCACCATGTACAGTACGATGTATGAAACAAGCTAAGGTTGATGTTGAGCGGCTTTGCTGTGTATTTGACAGATCATTTGCTCTAAAAAAATATGGTACCATTTTCCTGTCATTTATTTCTTCTTATTGTAGGAGTAAAATGCTTGGTGGTATGTGGCATTAATCAAAAAAAAACAACAAAATAAGAACACTGACATTGCTTCCTTAGAGGACAAGTTTTCTGTGGAATAATTGGCATTTGTGGCTAAAAATAAGTCTGTCCTTGGTGTCATCTTTTCCTCAATAAATAGATACATCACCTTGTTAGAAGACCTATGGATAGTCTGTCATCTGTATATAGTCATGGACATCCAAAATATCATATTTTCCATAAGAAAATTAGAAAGATAGAAAATTTGCAATAAAAACTGAGGGTTTCGAGATGTCACTGCAGATTAAAAATGAATGTGGTGTTTTCACATTAAGTATGGAATGAATCTGGTGTTCTATTAGTTTCCTAAGTCTGTGCTTTTTAAGAAAAAGGTAAATAAAGGTAGAATTCTCTCTCCAGGTTCTCTGGGTTCAAAGACCGCCTGCCTAACTAGAAGAAACAGGTATTGATTTACAACACAGGAAGATAGGAAATAACAAGTTGAGCTTTCAAAATGAAAATGCTTTAAGGGAAAGTGTTTTTGTAAAAGGCTACTTGATTACTGATGTTTTATTTGTGTATGTACTTATTTTAATTTCAGTAGCCTTGAGATCTAATTCACAAACCCCACAGTTCACCCATTTAAAGCATACAATTCAGTATTTTAGTCTAATCACATGATTGTACAACCATTACCACACATTTTAACACATTTTCTTCTCTCCTAAAAGAAACTCAGTCCTCATTAGCAGTCAGTCACCATTCCCACCCTCTTCCATCTTCTCACTCAGATGAATGGCTAATCTAAATTCTGTCTCCACAGATTTGCCAAAATATTTCATATATATAAGGAATTCTATAATACGCGGCCTTTTGTGATTAGCTTCTTTCACTTAGCAAAATGTTTTCAAGGATTGTTTTTGTTGTCATATGTGCCAGTACATCATTTGTTTTTATTGTAAAATAATACTCTGGTTTATAGCTACATCGTCTTTTATTTAACCATTCATCATCGGGACATTTGGCTACTGTGCATAATGATGCTCTGACGGGTTATGTTTGTTTTGATGTGGCTGCATTTTTCTCGCGGGTGTATAAATAGTAATGGCATCGCTGGGTTATAATGCTAGGTGTGATGAAATAGGGCTAGGGGGTTGGATGTGAGATTCAGTTTTAGAAGGATGATGAGTGATAAGATAATATGAAAATAAAGATTGTCAACAGTTCAGAGCGAAAGAGAAGGAGGCAAAATGCCTCAAGGGTACGCGTGCGTATTTAAGCAGCCAGCGGAGAGGTGACATTGAAGAAGGTGATAGAGCAGAGCTGTTTGGAAACTGAAGAGGAAAGCTAAGTCAATGTGGCAGATAGTCCACGGCTCGCAAGAATAGAGCTGTTGAGGGGCGCCTCGGTGGCTCAGTTGGTTAGTCGACTGCTTTCGGCTCAGGTCACGATACTGGAGACCGGGGATCGAGCCCCACATCGGACTCCCTGCTCAGCGGGAAGCCTGCTTCTCCCTCTCAGTCCCTCTGCTTGTGTTCCCTCTCTCGCTGTGTTTCTCTCTGTCAAATAAATAAATAAAATCTTAAAAAAAAAAAAAAAGAATAGAGCTGTTGGTACTAAATGTGGCACAGGGTAGATCAAGCACTGATGATCTTGGGAAGAAAAGCTTTCATAGATTGAAAAAAGTAGTCCTACATACTAACAAAGGTTTAAGGAGTAAGAGGCAGGGAGGTGCCAATGTGGGGTAATTCTTAGCACTTTTGAAAGGAAAGGCAGTGAAAGGGCAACTGTTCCAAGTAGGAAAGAATGTTTGTAATTGGAGAAGAACAGTCAGTGCAAAGAAAGGAACTCTGAAATTAAGGGAATTGTTCATTGAGAAAAATGCCAAATAAGGTGATAGAGTATAAGGCAAAGAACACAAGTAAGTGCAGGGTGGAGCCTTGGAAAGAAGGTAATACCGTTCTAACCAAGACACATTTGTATTTGGGTGAGGAGGGAGGTAATTCTGTGAGGAATTTTTACTTTAGTTCCAGAAAATATTAAGTAGATTTGACATTTATTAAGCATGTATTTTGTTCCAGAAACTATGTTAAGTGTTTTATGCACGAAATCTAATTCTCACAACAATTTTATGGAATAACATCGTCAATGGCAATTTACAGATGATAAAACTGAGGTTTAATGTTCAGGCAACTTAAAAGATCACAGAAAAATGAGGGTATGATTTAAAATCCAGGCTTGTGGATTTTAAAACTTTACTTTTAATCCGTATCTTATTCTTTTTATTATGTCAACTTACTCTTTTCTATAAATTAGAAGATTTCAGTTGCTGACATTTGGAGTGTGATATATGGCTGACTGCGTCTGTAACTGTTTTAATGTGGAGGAATATAAATCTTGAGTAGATTGGAATATGAGACCTGAAGCTGTTTCTGATTTCTAAATGTCTATCTAACAGTCCACAGTGATGTGAATAAAGTCCTGAAGCAATGTCCTGCTCATGAAAACCTAGCGTTGTCCTTCTCCAGTAGGGGGCAGCACACACCAACACACCAACACACACACACACACACACACACACACACACACACACACACCCCATTCATGGTGCCTCCAAAGAACACAAATAATGCAAAGAAAGATCTTTGAAGAGTCTACTGTATAAGGGTAGTAAAACAAACAAACAAAAAACACAAGAAACAAACAAACAAAAAAACCCCCTGAGCCTATAATAACAGAGTCCTGCCTTGAGGAAGCATTTTGTGAAATACATAGATTAGTTTTGGTTCTTCCTATACAGTTTACTCATTCATTAGAAGAGCTATGTTGTCAATTCTGCTTGAGAGTCATAAGGGAGATACTAGGAAATTGAACTGATAATAAATTAATCTGCATGAAACAAATTGAATATAAACATACAATTTTTAAAGTTCAGAATAAGGAATTTTGCAACATCAGGGCTTGAAAATTGATGCATTTAATATCTACCAGCACCTAAAAATTTGGGGTATGAATAAGGATATAATATTAGTTATTAGGCTCTGTGAAAGACAACATAATAATACTACAAGATGGAATTTATTTTTGTATTTCGAAGGCCACTCAAGTATTTTAGGTTTTGTTAATATGACACATCCTATATAAGTTTGCTATGTTATCAGTTGGTTTCAATTCACCATTTTCTCATCAGATATTTTGCATTAAAAATTATTTAGTTTGGTGTAATTAATGCGCAGACCAAAATACACACACACATACACACACACACACACACACACACACACACACACATATATGGTTGCTGAAAACACAGACTAGAATTTTTTTTTAAAGATTTTTTTATTTATTTGAAGAGAGAGATCACAAATAGGCAGGCAGGCAGGCAGAGAGAGAGGAGGAAGCAGGCTCCCTGCTGAGTAGAGTCTGACTCTGGCCTTGATCCCAGGACCCTGAGATCATGACCTGAGCTGAAGGCAGAGGCTTTAGCCCACTGAGTCACCCAGGCACTTCTAGACTAGAAATTTTAAAAATAAAAGGAAAATAGAACCTATCTAGTGATAGCTCTTGCTTAAAAATCAAATTTTAAGGCAACTTAATTCTAGTTCTAGAGTGTTCCATTACCCATAGAAAATAAGCTTAGATTTGCTAAATGACCTAATTGTGTATTTATTTAATAGACAATATTTTATAGCTAAAAAAAAAAGGGCAGGCTTACATGGATTAGGTACTTCACCCAGCATCCATAGCTGATGAGGCTAGGATTCAAACACAGGCCTAACTCCACATCCTATTATCTTTCTGAAAAGCATATCACATCATTCCCAGATCCTACTGTAAGTATTTGAACCTACTGTATAGAATGCTTACTCATGAGGTAAGAATCCTTAAGATTGAGGCCAAGATGGCTCAGAAGAGCTAATAACAAAGTAGATTGACTTCCCAAAGTTTTCTTTTCCACCCTTCTGTCAGGATACTTCAGAAGCCATTCGCTAAGTCTAAACGCAAGAGTGGGGTCGGAGGAGGACTCTAGATACAGACAGTCTCTATCATCCACAAAGGCAATGAAGGAGCCATGACTTTGAAGAACAACCTCCCTCTTTGGTTCCTATGCCTCTCTTCCCTGGAACACTGTCCTACTCAGGAAACCAGTTTCCTTCCATCTCCTTCTCTTAGATCGCTCCCTTTCCTATGCTGTGCTGGGCGTCCTTTTCTGATTTGTAGCCCATTCCAATGCTTTAGGCAAACTCCATACCAAAAAATTCCAGTCTTTGCCACACATACCAATTACCAATCTATGGGGTACATTTAATAATTACTGCACCTTGTAATAAAGTTACTGTGTATTTTACAAATTAATTGAGGCATAATTTAAATACAATCAACTGTACATATTTAAAGTATGCAATTGGGTTATTTTTGACATGTGCACATATCCGTAACACCAACACCTTAATGAGGGTAACACACATTCCAAAACTCCAAAAGTTTCCTTGTGCCTCCTTGTGATTTATAATAAAAAAAAAATTGTTTTTTGTCCCCAACTCTGGTACCAAGCCCCTAAAACCCTTGAAATTTTCAGTGATAAGATCAACAAAAGTGTCTTTCATTATTCATGACAAGCCCTTCCCATCACCTAAATTTAGGTCAATGCGGTGATTTTTGGAAAGCCCCTAGATAACCACAGGATAAGGTTTGGTTACCAAAGGAAACAACACTGTAATTAGAGTGGAAACTTTCAGTCCTATTGCACGCTTTTTGGTTGCCGAGGGACACTGGAGGTCGAATTAATCCTCAGTGGTCAATGATTTAATCAGTTATGCCTGTGTAATGAAGCCTTCATAAAAACCCAAAAGGATGGGCGCCCGAGTGACTCTTGCAGTTAAGCATCTGCCTTTGGCTCAGGTCAAGATCCCAGGGTCCTGCGTTCGAATTCCACACTGGGCTCCCTGATCAGAGGGAAACCTGTTTCTCCCTCTGCCTGCCACTCCTCCCCCACCCTTGCTGCCTATGTTTTTGGGCTCTGTCTCTCAAATAAATAGATAAAATCTTTAAAAAAAAAAATCCAGAAGGGTAGGTCTGGAGAACTTTGGAGTGGTGAGCATGAGAAAGTGTTGCCAGAGTGACGTGCTTGGAGAAATTCTGGAAGCTCTGTGCCCTTTCTCACCTACTTCACAGATGTATCTCTTCCATGTGGTTGTTTCTGAGTTGGATACTTTTTTTTTTTTTTTAAGATTTTATTTATTTATTTGACAGAGTGAAACACAGCTAGAGAGGGAACACAAGCAGAGGGACTGAGAGCGGGAGAAGCAGGCTTCCCGCTGAGCGGGGAGCCCAATGTGGGGCTCGATCCCGGGTCTCCAGGATCATGACCTGAGCCGAAAGCAGTCGCTCAACCAACTGAGCCACCCAGGCACCCCTGAGTTGGATCCTTTAAAAAAGTTGATATTCTAACTGAGCTAACGGACACTCAGTGGGTGTCTGGAGAATCTGAAAATTGCTTGGTATGGCAAAACAACAAAAAACAAGAAAAAAAACCCCAAACTCATATAACTGGTGTCAGAAGTAAAATACTGGGCGCAGTAATGGAAGGGTGAGTAGATAGAAAACAGGAGGGTTTTTTTGTACCCTTGCAACCCCGCTGTCCATAGGTAACTACTGATCTGTTTTTCGGCCATCAGATTTGTTTATAAGATCTTGAGTTTATAGGAATAGAATCATGCAATATGGTGTACGTATGGTCAAAAAAGAGATAGTGATGTGTACTTATTTGATCAGCTAAAAGTAACAAAACTGGGCTTTTTCCGGTGTTGGCAGCTCTCGTGTGTGTGCATTGCCATGGGGACTTGGAAAAAGTTGTTGGACAATTTCTTAAAAGGCGAAATGGAACCTACTTACTTTCAGGAATTTATCTGAGAAAAATGAAAGCTTATGTCCACACCAAGCCTCATACATGGGTATTCATAGCAGCTTCGTTTGTCATAGCCCCAAACTTGAAAAACAAAAGTCCATCCATATGTAAACGGATAAATAAATTATGGTGTGTTAACACAATGGAATATTCCTCAGCAAACAGAAAGAATGAGCTACTGAAACATTCAATGACATGGTTGAATCTTAAGGGAGATATATATAGATATAGATATAGATATAGATATAGATATATAGATATATAGATATATAAAAGATTTTATTTATTTTTTATAGAGATTTATTTATTTTATAGAGAGAAACACAGCCAGAGAGGGAACACAAGCAGGGGGAGCGAGAGAGGGAGAAGCAGGATTCCCGCCGAGCAGGGAGCCCAATGTGGGGCTCTATCCCAGGTCTCTGGGATCATGACCTGAGCCAAAGGCAGTCACTTAACTAACTGAGCCACCCAGGTGCCTAAGGGATTTATATTTTTAAGCTGCTGTCTTCCTGTAAGAGGTTTTTTTTGGGGGGGGGGGGCACTGAGAAAGGGAGAAGGGAGATCTGGCTTTATTGTAATCATTTGAAGATTTTTACCTAAGTATACAAACAAGATAGCTTCCCTGGTGTATATCAGGTGTGGGGGATGGTACACAGAGATAATTTGAAATGTTAGCCATCCTTTCTGTCTTTCTGTCTCTCTTCCTCGAGGGCACTTTCAAACATGAAAGGAATAGGGAGCCTTCTTGGCAAGTCTTGAGTAAAATTGCATAGCCTCCAATCTTCTCAGGCAGAGCTAACTCTGGACAGTAATAACAATAAAGTATCATTTCAAATTCTTTGCCCAAAAAAGCATAGGCCTGTGAGGACTGACAGACAGCTGAGGAAACTCAGGAGCATATAGATCTACTTGAGTTCCCAAGGACCAAGTAAAGATCCAGCAACATCCTGAGAGCCAGGGTGCATTTTATTTGGGTAATGTTAATGTAGATTTGTTCTACTCTGAAGAAGCCCATCTTGAATTAAAGCAGAATAGGAACTATTCAGGGTGAAGCAAAAATCATTCTAATCCTTTAATTAAGAGTCTCTTTCATGGGGTACCTGGGTGGCTCAGTTGGTTGAATGACTACCTTCAGCTTAGGTCATGATCCTGGAGTCCCAGGATCAAGTCCCGCATTGGGCTCCCAGCTTTGTGGGGAGTCTGCTTCTTCTCCCTCTGACCTTCTTCCCTCTCATGCTCTCTCTCTCTCTCTGTCTCTCTAATAAATTAAAAAAAAAAACAACTATCTAAAATAAAGTCTCTCCCATGGCCTAATTTTTTTCTATAATTTGTCATCTTTTTAATGTCATCTTAATTTGTCTCATAACCTTCTTCTAATTGGATGACCTCTTGCTGTATATTCAGCCGTCATCACTTTTTTTGTTATTCATACTGAATCAAATGATCTGCCTATTATGAAAAATTCTTGATGCTGCCTTTTGATGTGGTCTGTTTGTCCAGAGGCTTCCAGGTGCTTCATGAATCCTGTGCCCTTTATTTTTCTCATGAAGAGCAAACCCCACTCTTCCCTAAGGTTTTTAATTAGAGCAATTACAAAAAACAACAGAAGCTCTGCTCTACCCTTTCACTTTTTTCCTGTTCAATTTCATCTCCCTTTGTTGCAATACACAAACCAAGTGCTTAGTTCTCAAGCTGGTCGTCAAGCACGTACACTACGACTCCCGCATCTCTCTACATGACCCAGGCCAGGGTCACTTCTCCTCCAATCAATCCTCCACATCTGCATGCAGCCTAGATGTTTTTCCATTTTTGTTTTGTCCAGATGTTTTGTAATTGCTCTCATTCTGTGTCCTACAAAAGAAGCCCCATACTATTAATAGAAAGCAATCTTCTGCTAGGATCCATTAGGCCAGCCTCTGAGAGGCAACACCTCCTGGGTGAGAACAGGACCAGAATCTTCATCCAAAGGCTTGATCCGGGATCATGACCTGAGCTGAAGGCAGACGCTTAACGACTGATCCACCCAGGCACCCCACATATAAGCAAAGATCTTGCTTTATTTTAGAGTGAGACGGAGTGAGTGAGCATGAGGGGCAGAGGGAGAGAGAATCTTTAGCAGACTCCCCCTGAGCATGGAGCTCAGTGTGGGGCTCAATCCCACAACCCTGACATCATGAGTGGAGTTGATATCAAGAGTTGGATGCTTAACTGATTGGACCACACAGGCACCCCTATTTTGCATATATTTTATTCTAACCTGAGTTTTCCAGAGAGCAAACCTGAAGAGAAAAAATTCTGTAGGAACCATGTATTTGGGAAGTGATCCTGGGGAGTAGAGAAGAAGAATAGGAAGAGTGAGAATGTGCCCGAGAGAAACCCAAGGAAGGGATGTACTGTTGAGTTGACTATTACTCTACCTGATGCTCCATCCTTAGGGGTTTCTGAGGAGCCTAGAAACTGCCTCTCAGAACTGTCTATCCAGAGAGGATAAAAGAGGAAAACATTATGGATAAGCTTCTGATCTCCTTTGATGATGGCTGGCCTCATTGGTGTTAACCACACTTACTTCCCACTTGCACTTCTCTGAATGTCCAGAGGGCTCCTGAGGGTGTCCCATCCCACGGATTTAGAGTTGTCCCCAGTGAAACAAAAGGATGCTGCATGGCCCAGACAATGCACTGTATAGTTTCACGGGAATAAAGCTGGTGAGACACTGGCTGAAGTAACAAGAGAGAAGGCCAAGAGGATGTGAGGAGGTTCTGATCCATAGCCATTGATGTAAATGTCAGTGTACCAGGGGCAATAGATAGGAAGGCTTATGAGCCATTTGCCTAAAATGCAAATATGACAAGGTATAAGTGCATTTCCACATCTGGGTAGAAATGTAGATCTATAGCGATCTTAACATTGAGAGTATACATACATAACAAAATATCATGGTAACAAAAATAGTGATTACAATATAAACTAGTTTAGAAACACAGTTTGTAGACACTTCCTAAGTTTGATTAGTCAAATCCCAACAAGTGCAAGACCACCAGACCATCTCTGCCATTTTGTGCTTTCTCAAAATGTGGATCAAATTTCTGATGGTTCAGAACAATTTTTATGTCCTTAAACATTTATTTATTATAGTTTAATGACATCAGTGAGATTTCAGATGATTCAGAAATTGAACCACAGTAACCTATATCTTAAATGGTTATAGATATCCTTCTAGCATTTAATCCTATGCTTGTAATGTGGACAAAATTGCAATCAGACTGAGTATTCACTTTATATTTTGTTTTAACATTTTCTTGCAGCTCTGCAGTGTTCATTATTATGATTTCTAATCGGAACATTTTATTATATGAAATTGAGCTATCATTTATCTGGCTAGTCTTCTACCATTATGTACTTAGTATGTTTCAAAATATAACTCATACTTAGGCCCAAAATATATTGTAGTGAACATTTTCATAGTTATCTTGTCAGAGCCAATCTTTTCCCTCTTTTGCATTACTTCTGTGGATAAATGTCTGGATTTTAGACAACTGCATTTAAAAAGTAGACGTATTTATTCTTAAGATACACTGTCTGAAAGGCCTGTATAAATTTTTATTAGCACATTCTCATTAGCATTAGGAGTTGTTTTAAAATTACTTTCAAAATAATAGTTGATAATAATTCTTGACATAACTTATGGTTTTACAGTTTGCTCTTTGTTGCCAGAATTTTTTCTTTTGACTTTTTTTCTGGGGGTTAGTTTTTTAATGCAACAAATAACAAACATAGTGACTTGAAACATTATAGTTATATTATCTTATAAATTCTCTCGATCAGGAGTCTGGATATTAGATGGATTTTCTACCTCATGTCTCACCAGGCTGAAATCAAGCGACTGGGCAGGGTTGCAGTTTCATCTGAGGCTTAGGATAGTCTCTTCTAAGATCAGCTTTTGGCATAAATCAGTCCCTAATGGCTATGTGACTGAGGTCCCTGTTTTCTTGTTATCAGCTCCTAGAGACCACAGATCACCCACCCCCTCATAGGCCCTCTCACAACACGACAAAGTACTTCCTCTTTCAGACCAACAGAAGAGCAGCTCTCTGACACTGCATTTTTTAAAATAGATCATCTGATTAGGCCAGGCCCACCCAGTATATCCCTTTTGATGATCTCAAAATCAGCTGATAACCAGCTAATCACAGGAGTGATCTCTCATCATAACCCTAGCCCTGCCCACACGCAAAGAAGAGGGTATTCTATAAGCTGTGTACACCAGAGGGTGGAAATCTTGGAGCCCTCTTAGATTTCTGCCTATTACATTGAGCTAAACTTAGAACTTAAGATTCTATATTGAACAGGTAAGAAGTTATGTGTTGAACAGGTCAGGAGATTCAGATGAAATGGAAGACAAACATAATCATATAAGAAATAAGGAAGTAAACACGTTAACCTCGGTTACACCATGATTAAGAAAAATTGCCGTATTTTTCACATGGATTTGAAATGTCCTAATATTAAAAGTTGCCAAAGAACTATCCAGTTTCATGTCATGGAAAACCATATTGATTATAGACACATTGGTCCAGGTAATTACTTCAAAATACAATTTAAGCTATAAGCATAATAAAGACATAAAAATTGTAGAGAAATGAGAAAAGAAAAAAAATGAATTACTCATGATGTCAAACCCAGGCCTCTCCACCATCTCTCACTGACCTCCTGAATTCTTGCGTGGATGGCTTGCTCGTGGTGTTCCACCTTACTCTCTTCCCTTCCTTCCTCTGCTGTCCTCTGTCATACCCCAGACAGAACGTTCACTTGCTTCTCTAATTGCACCCCTTTGACTCCAGCTTATTATCCATATCAATTCCCGCCATCTGCCATCATGCTGAGTGCATATGGGGTCCCACCTGACTTCTTCCCATTACCTTGTGCCTTTTCTTTTCTTTTCTTTTCTTTTCTTTTCTTTTCTTTTCTTTTCTTT
>PITA01002391.1:0-129550 GCA_004023965.1 Spilogale gracilis | reverse complement strand
ATGACCTGAGCCGAAGGCAGTCGCTTAACCAACTGAGCCACCCAGGCACCCCAACCTTGTGCCTTTTCACAGGATTTGTAGTATGGCTTTATGTATGAATACCTCTAGGTCATGTACACTGAGTTTCCATCTTTTTTTTTTTTTTTTTAAGATTTTATTTATTTGACAGAGAGAGGACAGAAGCAGGGGGAGCGAGAGAGGGAGAAGCAGGCTTCCCGCCGAGCAGGGAGCCCGATGTGGGACTCGATCCCAGGTCTCCGGGATCATGACCTGAGCTGAAGGCAGTCGCTTAACCAACTGAGCCACCCAGGCGCCCTGAGTTTCCATCTTGATACTGAAAAAAACTACACATCACTTTTCCCTTGAGAATTAGCTGAAGTGGACATAGGTCTTGGTAGACTCTGGTACAACTTGAAGATTGTCTGTTGGTTATCAAGGTTAGGTTTCTGCATTGTCATTTCTGTGTTTCTTCGAAGGCGGAAATCACAAATACTGACAGCAGTTATCTGATGTTTAATATGTCTCAAGCATGGTGCAATGTGCTTCGTATACACTGCTTCCTGTATCAGCTCAATAAATGAGAAACCCATTATCACCACTGCTGTAGATTGAATGTTTGTGTCCCCCTAAAATCCATGTCAAAAACAAACTCCCAATGTGATGGTATTAATTGGTGAGGTATTTGGTAGGAGATGAGGGTATGGAGGTTGAGCACTCATGAATGGGCTTGTTCCCCACCCCTTTTGACGAGTGAGGTTGTGGTGAAAAGTGAACTGGAAAGTAAACTGTCACCAGACACTGAACCTTCCAGCAGGCTAGCCTCCAGAGTTGAGAAGCAACTTTTTGTTGTTTGTAAACCACACAGTCTTTCGTATTCTGTGATAGCAGCTCCAACAGACTAAGACGTACAGCTCAGATTCGGATGAAGAAAGTGAAGCTCAGAAGCGAGGTCACACATTTAACAAGTGGTAGGGCTGGGGCTTGAACTCAAGGAGACCGCATCCTACATTGCCGTTCTAGATCTGACATGGCTTGGCAGTGGGTTGAGCTGACTGATCACACAGTATCATTTTCTATCAAAGACAGCAGTCTAGGAGAGCAAGAAGGGAGTGGATAATAGGATTTCTCTCACTTACTAGTCTACCATTCCCTCTGAGGGTTCCACTGACGGTAGGTGCCTCTCCTCCAGAAAATTATGATTTATTCTCTAAGTTGTGACTCATAAATGTTTTCCCCATTTTTATGTCCTGTTCAGTTAATCAACAGTATATTAAAATCACCTACCTCTATTACTGCTACCTCAATTTTTTTTTCTAGAATCATTGCTCTTATCTTGGAAGTTTTCCAACTCTATACCAAATTTTAATGAGAGTATAAAGAGACGTTCTTTTTATTCTTTTTCATTTTATTAGATCAGCTTTTTCTAGTTTAGTTCTTTTTGAGATTTCAAAGATCTATCATTCACACAAAGGGAAATACATACATTTAAAAAATAATTCATGATTTTCTACCATTCTTTGGTAAAATGGCTCTTGATTTTTCTCTTCTGCTGTTCTTTTCCTTTTCCATATTTTCCATATATAGGCCTTTTTTTCATTTCTAATTTTCAAATCCAAGTAAGTGAGTAAAAATTATGTCTTTGCTCCTCTGAATAGAATACTTTTACCCATCCTTAATACTAAAAATAAGAGATATCTCTAAACGTTAAATTTTGGCACATCACTGTTTACAAATGTATTTTTAAAGTTTTCTTAATCTTTCAGTAAATAATGATAGGGATAATGTACATGACTTGAGCTAATCTACCTTCAGTTTACTTTTTTGTTTATTTTAAGAATACTTGTGTTGAGGGGTGCCTGGGTGGCTCAGTCATCAAGCCTCTGCTTTCGGCTCAGGTCATACTAGTCCCACATTGGGTTCCCTGCTGGACAGGAAGCCTGCTTCTTCCTCCCTCACTCCCCCCTTCGTGTTCCCTCTTTCACTGTGTTTTTGTCAAATAAATAAATGAAATCTTAAAAAAAAAAAAAGGAAAAAGGAAAGGAAAATAATATTTGGGTTGAATTAGATGAGTCTAGGTAATTGACCTTATTTTACTTCCTGGCCTAAGGACTTACAGTTCTTCTAGATTAATGTTATGAGATGGGAGTTGAAAAGATAGACATAACCTCATACTCTAATGTTAGTTAGAATGTAAGTTAATGTTAGTTAAAATATTCCTGAAAATAGACATGAAATCTATATAGCAATTGGATAAAATATTTATCCCCCCAAAATACTTCGATTGAAATAGCATACTACATATCTATTTTAAAGTAATGTGACTATAATAAAATTTAGAGTACTATTTTGTGATTCAACTTAATTTGAGTTGCGATTTAAAGGTTAATTTTCTTACCTGCATTTTAGATCATTCATACTCATTTATACATGTAGTGAGTGGAAACTGACTAAATACATGAGTAAGTAAATGATTTAATAAATACAAATTGGAGATAATACCTTTATTATAGAATAGTTGGTTTTTAACGTAGACACTAATCTAATCTACTCACATTTCCCTCAGAGTTCTAAGTGCTTTGTTAACATTTGTTAAGGGCTTTGTTCAGTGACTGTGGAATCAGACAACACCCAATCTAACAGATGGAAAGGAGCTCCAAGGAGCAGTAGGAGATGAAAGACATCCGTGGGCAGAAAGAAATAGGAACAAGGAAGTCCCACTAGGCAAAAGAGCAAGTTAGTTATTGTAAAGTTATTTTCATTTAGGGGACCACAGGGTTCTGTCAGGCAAATTACCTAATTAGTGTCGATCAGGTGATTCCCGATTGACTGGTTTAAGATTACATTTCTTGGAAAGGCCAGTACTGTAATTAAGTCTTAAAAATCTGCTTGTGACATAGAAATTACCATAATCAACTCCATTTGGGGCCATTTTTAACACTGGATAAAAGACATCAGGCATAGATGAGTTGAATTCAAATTCAGCTGATGATAGTTGAGATGTACAGTGATCAAGGAATGTAATGAGGATTCATTATCTCATTCAAATTTCAAAGAGATCTATGAAGCACAACTTTTCCCTTGTAGTTGAGTAAACTATTCAAAAGAAGTTACGTTGCGAAGCTATGTTAACTAAGTGGTGGAACTAGGATGGAAATTCTACTGAAATTAAGTTACATGTTCATTTAGATAGAGGGAGAAGAGAGCTCAGGGTACTAGGGACCATTTCCACCTGTCCTGGCGAAGGATGGGATCACTGAAGTCCTGGTAGAAAGGAGGATTTAGAGTAAGATTACTAGCTTCCATGAAAGAGAAGCTTATGGTATATTTAAGACAAAAGAAACATGAAAGGAAATTAAAAGGATGAGTAAAAAGGTAAAGATGGTCTTTTTGGGAAATAATGTATTTGAGATATTGACTAACATTTGAAATCAACACCACCTCTTCTCTCTTCTTTATAGTCAGACTTAAAACAAAACAAAACAAAAAAACAAGTTCTCAGTGTTCATCATCACCAGTATCCTCTTATTATCTTCTGGGTCATGTGACTTCCAACCATAGCACTTTGCCAATGCGTCATCATTAACATCAGTGTCCTTAAGTCCAGTAGATTTTTTCTAGGCTTCATCTTTGTTGACCTTTTTTAGTGTGTAGAACTATTGTTTTAAAGATTTTATTTATTTGTTTGAGGGAGGGGGGCATGAGTCAGGAAAGGGGCAGAAGGAGAGGAGAAGCAGACTCCCCATTGAGCAGGGAGCCCAACATGGGACTTGATCTCAGGACCCTGGGATCAGGACCTAAGCCAAAGGCAAACGCTAAACTGGTGGAGCCACCCAGGGCTCCCTCCTGTGTATCACTATTGATAGCTCCTCCACAGTTTTTAAAATTTCTCCTATGCTCTCTTGTCCCTGTACTCTCCCTGGTCTGAATCCTACCCGTATTTTTCTTGATTTTTCACTCTCTTCTGCAACCTCCTCTTCTTGGTCACATTACTATTTACAGTGTCCCAAGCTCTTTTTGATTTTTACCCTATATTCTCAGACAATCTCATTTGCCTCTGTCATTTGTTTCTGTTACTCTCTGTTTCTTGATGCTTCACAAAAATACCTATCTCTGGTCCAGATTGCTCCTCAAATTCATCATGTTCAGCACTATTTTCATGTACTCCCTCTTCCTTCCCCACACTTGGTGCTTTTGACCATTCCCTACCTTGGGAACTCACCACCATCCCTAATATTTTCTCTCCCTAACTGTCCACCAGTCCTGCCATATCTCTTAGTGATAAATCAATGACAAGGTCTATTGCATCGGCCTCCAGAATACACTCTAAGTTTCTCTGCCGTTTTATTCTCCAGCTCTGTCATCCTAGGTTAGGTTATTATCTCCTTTTGGAGTGTTTTGAATAGCTTCCCACAGATCTGTGCAAATCCAGTTTTCTCTTAGTCATTTTTCCACAGCATGGCCAAGGTGAACTTTTCTAATTGTTAGTCTTATCACACCTTCTTATTTCTGAACACTCATCTTAGAAATAAAGACAAAAATCCGTAATGTATATTAGAAGACCCTGAGTAGTTTAATCTTTTCAACCTTACTTCACTGTATTCTCTCCTTTCCTCTTAAGCTCCAGTAACCACAGTAATTTACTTGCCCCATGATTCTTCTGACCTCAGGGCCTTTGGCACAGCATTTCCTTGACCCAGAATATTTCCCTTCTTTCCTTCATCTCACTACTGCATCCTCATTCCCGGGCCACGTTTATTTACTCAGAAAAAACTTGCTGGCCCCATCTCAGTAGACCACTGTTTGCATGTCATGTGCTAATAAGATGATATTCACTGCCTTCCTAACATAGATTGCTTTTTTATTCTTACTATGCTATCAATTTTTGTAATGGCTTTCTCCCTCCTAGAGTAGGAATTTGATGAAGTCAGACAAGTACTTGTTTTTGCTCACTATTATAGACGCCTAATTTGGCATAATGCCTATGCTGCAGCAGATGAGTGATACACATTTACGGAATAAATAAATGAATAAACAAATGATTTTATAAATGCAAAATTGGAGATAATACCTATGTTACATAATTCCTCTTGCGATGTCTGGTTTATCTCCCTTACCAGAACAGCTGGCTTTGAAAGAAGTCACTAATCTGATCCACTCACATTTCCCTCAAATGTCTAAGTAAGAACACAGTTTAAGTGCTTCATTAACATTTAAACTAAAAGAAAATGTGTAAGTGGAAATAAAACTTTAAATCAGTGTTTCCTTTTTGATGTTTTAAGCAACATTTCCCCTACTACCTAATCAAAATAATCACAAATTCATAGTTGTTCTTCAACAGAATCAGAGTGGGATCCTCTAAATATACATTTTTAAACAGTCCTCTCGTGTCTTAACAAGGCAAGTTCAAGAAATACCAATTTAATATCATTAATGTATTTATATTTATAATAGACACAGTAATGAGCAAAAAACAATGACAACATTCACACATGTCTTTAAAAAAAAATATTTTTTTATTTGACAATAATGAGAGAGATCACAAGTAGGCAGAGAGGCAGGCAGAGAGTGGAGGAAGCAGGCTCCCTGCTGAGCAGAGAGCCCCATGCGGGCCTGGATCCCAGGACCCTGAGATCATGACCTGAGCTGAAGGCAGAGGCTTTAACCCACTGAGCCACCATATGTATGTCCATCCATACATTCATACTGATGTATTCCAAAATCAAGTTTATTTGCAATAGACTTACCAATTGTGGCTTCTTTTTCCTGAATCATAAGTACACTTGGAATTTCCTATATCAATTTTTTGCTAAAGGCAGAAACATGTTTGTCTTCCTGAGTGATAAAGGAATTGTTACTTATGTCTTCAGGTTGGAGATATGCTACTTAAGGTTGGATGCTGATAGTGTGGTTGTACTTAATATGTAATTTATTGTAATCCACAGTGGTGCAATTATGTCTCATATATCTTACTATATATTCTTTTGGGAAATCTGAGCCTAAGTGCTAACATTTTTCTAGGTTCAACTATGTGGATTAAATCGTCTGGAAAATAGCTAAGCTGAGAAAGCCATGTTAAGATTATTACAACATCATTTTAGTGAAAAACTGAAGTGTCAAGGAAGAATTATACTCAGATGAATGACCTCATATTGATTTTATACAAAGGGGTAAGTGGTTTCCTAGGGAAAGAGAGAAAGGATCTTGTCTCTGGCTTAGCATTTTAAAATGATAATAAATCAGATTAATGACACTTTAATGGTTTCAGTTTTAGAACAGTTAAGTTTTCTGCTAGAGTTGGATCTGGGTTTCTGATTAAGGATTTCATAACTTAGAGATGGCTGTTCAGTGTAGTTCAAAGAGTCAGGATGAAAATCAAAGCCCTGGAGAACTCCAAGGGCTTCCCCTTATTCACAGCTTTTTGTTTTTTGTTTTTGTTTTATTTTGTTTGTTTGTTTGTTTAAAGGAAATTGCCACACAAAATAGTGTCTCTGATCCATTCCGGGGGTGGGGGGTGTGGGGAATGGCAGTGCTGGCACTCACACAAAGGCCTTACCTACAAGATGGCCACACCATGCCCAGGACATGGCTTCCTGTCTTACCAGGAATTACCCAGACTGCATTTCTCAAAACTACCTGTAACAATAGAGGTTCCAGAAAGGAATCTTTACACTGTGTTTCCTCAAAAATACACAGCATTAAAGAACAGTTTAACTTTATTTAACCTTCTATGTTAAAAATTTGTCTGACAAAGCTTATCCCTCAATCCTTACTTTTACTGATGTTGTCCTATGTGGGAAACTGTTCTATTAATTTGAAAGTATCTTGGTAACAGAGACCTCATATTAAACAGGAATGATTTCACAGAATCTTTCAAAGCGCCAATTTGCTGTAGTTCTTTGTTGAAAAATTTAAGAAATGAATGGGTAAGTGGATGGATAGATAGATGAAAGGATAAGCAAGTAAATAAATTAATAAAACTCTTAAGCATTTTACAATGAGGGGCACGTGGGTGGCTCAGTTGGTTAAGCGACTGCCTTCTGCTCAGGTCATGATCCCAGAGACCCGGGATTGAGTCCCACATCGGGCTCCCTGCTCGGTGGGAGGCCTGCTTCTCCCTCTCTCACTCCCCCTGATTGTGTTCCCTCCCTGTGTTTCTCTCCATCAAATAAATAAAATATTAAAAAAAATAATATTACAATGAATGTAGCATAGATATAGTAATGATGAAACAAAATTGGCCAAACACAGATGCTACCGGTAAGATGAACCAATATTTGTGATAAATATATATATATTAAATATCCTCTAATATCCTTTTTAATCAATGTATTAACCTTTTAGAGGGCATTTCTTCCAAATCTTTTTTTTTTTTTAGGATTTTATTTATTTGACAGAGAGAAACACAGCGAGAGAGGGAACACAAGCAGGGGGAGCGAGAGAGGGAGAAGCAGGCTTCCTGCCGAGCAGGGAGCCCGATGTGGGGCTCGATCCCAGGACTCTGGGATCATGACCTGAGCCGAAGGCAGAGGCTTAACCACTGAGCCTCCTGGGTGGAGCCCCCCCAATTTTTTTTACCTCCACTTTCCTTCAAGCCCTTCCTTCTACCCAACCAGGTTCTCTGTGCCACCAAGAACCCTCTTCACATTTCTGTATACATTATAATTGCATGTTAATTTTTCTGCTCCCTCCATTAATAACCAATAATCTCTCACACATATCAGTCATTCTTCTAAACACTCCACGCATATTATGTCATTTAGTCCTGGAGTCTGACCTGTAGCTGTTGTTACTCTCATTTTATGGATGTGGATACTGTGGAGTTAAGGACCTTGCTCTAGTCCACTCAGCTAATCTGTGAGAGAGGGAGAGTTAAATCACCAGCCCAGATGTCGAACTGAGGGACCCTTACTTGGCTCCGCTCTTTTCTATTTATATTCTCTCCATACTAATGAGGAGGTTCCTCTTGCTTCTTCGTCTTTAAAACTCAGAGCACTTTTGCCACATCACTTAAATTAGCTCCTCACATGTATGAGTTCTTATGGCAATGAATAAAATAAAACCCACATGCCTAAAATGAAACTAAGGTTATTGTTGCATTATGATATAGTAATTATTGTTCATCATAATGGTGACAGGACATTAAAGAAAGAATAAGATGTGTTGGATATATTCTACCTCAGAAGACAGAATAGTCTATAGTACAGTTGAATAATTCATTATGGTTTGAGATACCAGGGTTTGAAAGGAGGAAATACTTTAGTACTTGGAAAACACCCTATTTAGTAACAAATCTCCTGTATAGACAGATGATAATGTCCTTTGAGTTCCAGATGGCACAGTTTTATCATATTCTGCTTATACAACTTGTGTATCAAAACAGAGCTTTTTTTCGTTTAAAATTCATACTCAGCTATACTATTCTTGCTCTCCTTATAGTAATAAAACATGGCACTAGATGAGTTACTTGATGAACCGATTTAAAGCTGCAACATGTTTCCAATACAGTGGTAACACCCTTAGTCAGCTGATGGTTGCAGATTAATGTCACAATTAGTGCGTGGATGTTTGATAAGCAATCTCCTGGATTTGGGGCACTTGTAAAATGCTGCGGGCTCAGCTGGGCATTGCCTTGTCATGGTTCACAAAGGTAATCTAAACAGACATCTCCTGTGCCTCTGCTGAGATGGGCTTTTTGAGATGGGTCTCTCCTGAAGTAAGACTTGATTTGACTTCCAAGAGAAAAAAGACTTCCAAAATGAAAATATATTTTTCAGAAGCCAAGAATCATAACACCTTTTAGACAATTAAATGATCAGCAGAAAGTCACACCATTCACACTGTGGGAGTTTAATAGATTGCACAGCTGCTGTATTTTGGTCATTGTGCATGAGAGAAAATCTGCCCCTTCAAATGTTTTTAAAAATCGAAATTCATGCTGGCTATATTTTTAGAATTGAAACACAACTGAGAGATAGTACAGAGAACATGCACAGTAAATTCATTGAATCTTTCTCTTTTACAAGGTTTTTATTGAATTTTTAAGTCCAATTTTTGACTTTCTTAAAATTCAATTTTATTGACTTTTTTAAAAAAGCCCTGAGCATTGAATGAAAAAATTTATAACCCCTAACCAGTTGGATTTTAGTTTCTGATATAAAGAAGGACTAAGTAACTGACAGGTTTCATTAGTTTAAAGGACACTTGTTAAACTGTGTTCAGCAAACATATTTTAGGTCTTGAAGCATGAGCTGATGTAGGCAATTATATTTAGCAACTTGCCTGCATATTTTATATCAAGAAGATAAAATTACTGAAATTTGCTAGATTTGATGAGTTCATAAATTTAAGGGAGGACAATAAAAAATCAAAACATCTCATGATTAAACACCCTCTTACACACTGACTAATGGAAATGATGAAATTCCTAAATGTATATCAAAGATCATAACTGCTAAACTTCATTGAGAGAAAGTACTGATTTTCAACTGAAACCTATCCTGAACAACTAAATATATTCATGTACCTCCAGGGAAGGAAATATTTTTTTACATAAAGATACGTTAAAATGTGAGAAACTTAAAAAAATGTTTACAGATCATAGAAAATATAGAAATAAGCGTCTTGCTATTACCTACTCATGTTTATAGGCATGAAAGGG
This sequence comes from Spilogale gracilis, assembly GCA_004023965.1. Taxonomy (NCBI): domain Eukaryota; kingdom Metazoa; phylum Chordata; class Mammalia; order Carnivora; family Mephitidae; genus Spilogale; species Spilogale gracilis. The sequence continues at coordinate 119,892 of PITA01002391.1, read as the reverse complement.
TAATTTATTCATTAACTTTACAAGTTACATTGGAAATTTTGAGATAGAAGCATTTCTAAAAGCTCTGTGATACAGAACTTTGCGCATATGATTTGTGCTCTTTTGGAATGTTCCAGATAGCGGTCATTTGTACTACAGTTGGTATTAGCTTTAAAAGTGACTGATACTTTGGTAAGGATCAGATTTATGTTTGTAAAGCAGTTGGGTACACACACAGTTCAAAGTCTGTCTTGTTTTTAAGGACAGAATTGCTTTTGCAAGGCTTAATGAGGGTTTTTTCTTTTTTTAAAGAACATATAAATATTAGTAAATCTAAACAAGTTGCCCTCTATTATAAAGACAGCATTAAAAGCTATGAAATAAAATGTCTGAAGATTCTAAAGGTTGTTTCCTTTATTCCCATGTTTTGCAATTCTAAGACCAGTGCTTTCCTGTGACAATTCTATTTCTGTAAGCTGGTAGACAAGAGATAAGCTCACATTTTAATAGGCTTGTTTTTCAAGTACTGGACTAATTGTTATAAGCTTTTGTGATAGGTTGCTCTTCATTATCCACAGCCTCAAAGAACTCTGACTTATGTGTCTGCCCAGGATCAGTGTCTCCTTTCAAGCCTTCTGAGATACTCTAGATGGGTTTCTTTTAACGAAGGCATCAGTGCGACAGCAAAGGCAAGAGTGGTGTTGCTTTCTTTTCAAATGTCGTTAGGATGATGCTATGATTCCTTAAAATAATGATGGGTTTGACTTCCTCTGTAGAAGCTGGAGTAATTCATATTGACACTAATAAGACATGGTAAATAGCTTTGAGAAAACGGGTGACTAACATATTCATGTAGTTTCCTTTGGAATATAAAATAAATAGGTAAAGAGTGGCTGATTGGAAACTTTACCAAATGCATTCAAGATTTTTTTTTCTTTTTAAGTTTGAATTGTGTAGAAACTGTTTTTGTTTTGTTTTGTTTTGTTTTTTTAATCATGATACATTACTCCCTTTAGGCACTTTTATTATCTCTTGCTGCTACACCAAGAACATTGACGGAGCTGTGGACTTTAAAACACAGGGACGCCTATCACATGGTGTAAACAGAGCGTTCTGTACAACTGCACTTAAAGTGGATTCTGTACTCTACCCAGGGACTGATAGGAATTCACTTGACTTCATTATCATGATAAGGCTTACAGAGGGGCAGCAAGGTCATCAGGGAACACAAAGGACAGACAGGTAGCTAAGACCCGGCAGCTAAGGAGACACTGAAATGAAGGAAAAATTTAAAGGCTGAGTTAATCAGTCAACAAATGGGGAGAAGGGGGAATTTTTTAGGAAGGAGCACAGTTGCCAGTGATTTTAGATTGAAGAATGGTAAAAGAGTGAGCTAGAGGGGTGAAAAGGTATGGAGGCAGAGAGAACATATAAACATGATGGCAGTTGGGCTTGATTCTGTAATAGTAGAGAACCAGGGAAACACCTGAAGCCCTATATGAGGTTGTTTTGCAGTTTAAAATGAGCACCATCATCTTGTCATTTGGATGGAAAATAGATTGGAAGTGGTGAGAACAGATGCAGTGTAGACAGCTTAAGGAGCTGTCCCAGAAATCTCTACAAGAGAGAGACTTGAATTCCACAAGGAATAATGATGATGGAAAATGCAGGCAATTAAAGAAATACTTAGCATGCAGAATCACTAGAACTTGTGAGTAATTTGAGTTGGGTATCAGATGAGGAGAGGGAAAAAAAAAGGCAAAACCCAAAGTTGGCATTGAACAACGGAGAGACATCATAGGAAAGGGATAGATTCTGAGAGTTTAAATTTAATTAAACTCATTAAATCATGAGTTTAATTTTGAAAGTGTTGAGTTTTATTTCTATATGTCTCAAGAGGCAGTTAAGATATACATCTAGAGATGAGAGATTGATCTTACCTACAAAAGAATGAAGTCATAAAAGTACTTAAGATTCCTAATAGAGAATATTTAGAGTAGTAAAAGATGGTCTAGATACTTATTTTTAGTAACACTAATATTTATGGGATGGTAAGAGGAGTTGAAGAAGAAACTAGATAGGAGGAAAATACTGTATTCCAAAGACAGAGAATAGAAGCTTTCCAGGAGGAATTGTTAAACAACCATAGATTTATCCATTAATTCACAAATAATAAATTTCTACTTTGCAATCAAGCACAACTGTGGAAAAGCCCTATTAAGGGCTCTGCCCTTGGAGAACTTATAGAAGGGTGGGAAAACACATGTAAGTTAAATAATCACAGACATTTCATTGTAAATTTCAATTAGTCAAAAAGAATAAAATTATCATAAAGAACTATAAAAATAGGGCGCCTGGGTGGCTCAGTGGGTTAAGCCTCTGCCTTTGGCTCAGATCATGATCTCAAGGTCCTGGGATGGAGTCCCACATAGGGCTCTCTGCTCAGTGGGGAGCCTGCTTCCCCCTCTCTCTCTGCCTGCCTCTCTGCCTACTTGTGATCTCTCTCTCTTTCAAATAAATAAATAAAATTAAATCTTAAAAAAAAAAAAAGAACTATAAAAATATAAAGCAGTTGAACTTCTGTGAGTTCTGGGAATCCCTGTCTGAAGAGGTAAACTCTGATTGAAGATTGAAGGGAAAAGTAGGCACTAACAAGGCATGAAGTGGGAGGGGGCCATTCTGACAATGAAATCGCAAACATTATGCACCTATGTGAGGGACTTGACCATGTACCCTGAACTCTAGGAGTTAACCTGAAACTTTAAGCATGAGAATTATCTCAGCTTCCAGGAGTTTCTAAAAAGTAAGTTACTACTTTTAGGCAACTAACCATGTAGGGAGGGTGGTTCTAGAGTTTGCTACATTTCCATTTTAGGCTGACAGGTAATTACGGGAAATATGAACTTAATAATTTATTAAATATTTATTCCATTACATGTAATATATGTGAGGGACTATGGGGAAGAATGAGTTTATTGTAACTTGAGAGACAACTTATATATTCACCCATTTTAAGTGCATAATTCAAAAATTTGGTAATTTTACTAAGTTGTCACGTTATCTTTAATGAAATTTTTATACCTTAATTGATGTGTTTTTCCTCCTTTGGATGGCAAAAGGACTCTACCAGCATTAACAATAAAATCTTACCTTGTGAAGCCTTTACTAGGCCCAGTGTTAGACCTTTGATTTTTCTACCCAGCAATAAATAATATTTCAAGCCCTCAGCTTAAAAACTGAAAATTGAGGAGATCACAAATTTTAAACCTTAAGTCACATTTTAAATGTTAATTAAAAACCAAAAACTTACTTCTCTTCCTCTTTCTATTTTCTTTAAATAACTCAATTCAAACAAGAAAGAATAGCCACCTTGTAACATTGGGAACTGTTCAAGGTTCCACAGGGAGATAGTTCATCCTAGGACTGATACTGAAGTTCAAGTTCTCAAGCGCAGCTCCGCATTCCCTGAAGTTACCATGTCACCTGCTCCAGAGACAAGATCTAGTTCAGGAGAACTTTTTGCTGGAGAGTCACAATGAAACACCTGATGAGTAATTTGCTTTTAGAATCTCTGAGTGTAATGGAGCCTTCTAAGCTTGGTGGTCCAGAATACCAGTGCCCAGACACTTTACTGTTTCAGAGCAAAACCGTGCTTCTTTTTGTATTTAGAAGAGGAATAGCCATTTGCATCAGTTTGGGGGTAAGGTATATGATAGACATATAGAGAGAGTTCCTCACATGAACTGGGATCAAGAGTCAGAGGCACAACTGACTGAGTCACCCAGGTGCTCCAAATTACATATTTTTTAATAATAAAATTTTCTGCCTTTTGTTTCAAGAGGTGGGGGTGGTAATGCTCCATCACTACAGCTCTCATTGGGGAGCACACTATATCTGTGAATAAAAATGTGAAGTATTTCTTGAATGTAATAGAGGACAACTAAAGATTTGTAGTCTCACTATGATGAATTAACTTGACTTTAACTACAAGGGAAATAAAATTGTTTCTTTTGTGGAAAACTATCTCACATAATTTGTGCCATTGCAGGTGTATCAAAGATATTGTAAGTTTGGTTAGAGACCACCACAATAAAGTGAGTATCATAATAAAGGGAATCCACTGAGCTTTTTGGTTTCGCAGGGCACGTAAGTTAGGTTTACACTACTGCTGGGAGCCAGCCCCAGCAACCAGAAACCAGCAGCATCCAGAAGGGAGGGAAGGCATCGGCGCTTACAAATGAGGAGACCCGACTTGAAGAGTGGTATCTCAGGGCTCTTTATTTATAGCACAGCATTACATAAGAGATCAAAGAGTTTCAATTAATTTTGTGTGACAGTAGTAGCCATGAAGATCCCTACTATTACACAGGGTGTTTTGGTTAAAGTCTAATCGAAGGAACAATCAATTACAAAGACAGATCTTTACTGATAGCCATGCATCGCATGTTTTGCTCAGATGGGTTTTATCTATCATTGTCCTATCAGGACTTCCTCCCTTAAATGCAGGGAGGTGAACATGAGGTCATGTGGTTATGAGATTTCTTTTGTTTGAACTAAGCTAGTTACAATGCAGCTACCATACTACTATGATTATTTTTCTCATTATCTCTATAATTATCATGTCTTAAAAGGGTAGGGTGAAACTTGAGGTTTGATGTAAGCAGCTAAAGGTAGGAGTAGAGAAAGGTTTGATATAATTTAGGTATAAAGAGAAAAGTATTTTTCAGAACTAGTCAAGTGGAAAGGGATAACAAAGAAAGCAAAGCTGCATGGTATCGATAACCGCGACTCTGCCTGACCCTCAATTTGAGGGAGGGTCATGGCGTTCCGTGCCTTGCAGAGGGAACCCACATGAATGACCATGCTTCCAGTATGTGGCACACTACTGTGTAGGCTGTTAAATATGCAATAATAGCATTATGTCTAAACAATGTATAAACCTTAATTAAAAAATATTTTACTGCCTCAAAGTGCTAGCCATCATCTGAGCTTTCAGCCAGTTGTGATCTTCTCACTGGTAGAGGGTCTTGCCTTAATGTTGATGATTGCTGACTTACCAAGGGGGTGGTTTCTAAAGGTTGGAGTACCTGTAGTAATTTCTTAAAATAAGACAACAATAAATTTTTCCTCATCCGTTGGTTCTTCCTTTCACAAATAATTTCTCCGCAGCATGCCATAGTGTTTGATAGCATTTGGTCCACAGTAGTACTTTTTCCAAATTTGTGTTTAATCCTCCCAAACCCTGCTGCTGCTTTATCAACTAAATTCCAGGAATATTCTAACTCCTTTGTGGTATTTCAACAATCTTCATAACATCTTTACCAGAATTAAGTTCTATCTCAAGAAATTATTTTCTTTCCTCATCCTTAAGAAGCAACTCCTCATTCATTCAGGACTTCTCATGGAAATTATAGCCCTCTAGTCACATCTCTAGGCTCCACCTCTAATTCTAGCTCTTATGCTCTTCCCACCACCTCTGGAGTTACTGTTCCCCCTGAATTCTTGAACCCCTCAAATTCCTCCATGAGAATTGGAATTAACTTCTTCCAACTCCTATTCAGGTTGCTATTTGACCTCTTCCCATGAATCACAAATGTTCTGTATGACATCTAGAATGGTGAATCTTTTCCAGAAAGATTTCAGTTGATGTTACTGGAATACATCAGATGAATCACTATCTATGGCAGCTATAGCCTTATGAAATGTGACTCTTGAATAGTAAGACCTAGAAGTAGAAGTCACCCCTTGACATGGACTACAGAAAGGACATTGTGTTAGGTATGCAAACATTAATCTTGCTATACGTCTCCATCAGAGCTCTTAGATGACCAGGTGCATTGTCAATGAGCAACATTATTTTGAAAGGAAAATTTTTTTCCCTCTGAGCAGTGTTTCTCCACGGTGGGCTTCAAATAGAGTAAACCACATCGTAAACAGATGTGCTGTCATCCAGGCTTTGTTGTGCCACTGCTAGAGCACAAGCAGAGTAGATTTAGCATAATTCTTAAGGGTCCTAGGAGTTTCAGAATGGTCAATGAGCACTGGCTTCAAGTTAAAGTCATTAGCAGCCTTAGTCCCTAATAAGAGATTCATCCAGGTATTAATATCTCCTCTCTAGCTGTGAAAGTCCTAGATGGCATCTTCTTCCAAAATAAAGCTACTGTCTCTACATCAAAAATCTGTTGTTTACGCTTTCCTGAATTAGTTAGGTCTTCTGGTGAACTTGCTGTAGTTTCTGCAACAGCTCTTGGTGCTTTGCTTTGTACTTTTGTGTTATAGAGACAGCTTCTTTCTCTAAATCTTAATAACCAACCTCTGCTAGCTTCAAATTTTTGTTATGCAGCTTCCTTCCCTCCCTCAGCTCACATAAAATTAAAGAGAGTCTGGTCGTGCTCTGGATTAGGCTTTGGTTTAAGAGAATGTTGTAGCTGGTTTGACCTCCTATCCAGATCACTAAAATTTTCTCCACATTAGCATTAAGGCTATTTCGCTTTCTTGTCATTCATGTGTTCACTGGAATGGTACTTGTGATTTCCTTCAAGAACTTATCTTTTGCTCTCACGGCTTGGTCAACTAACCATTTGGTACAAGAGTCCTAGCTTTCAGCCTATCTCCACTTTGGACATACCTTCCTCACTAAGCTTAATCATTTCTAGCTTTTGATTTAAAGTGAGAGATGTGCTACTCTTTAACTTAAACATTTAGAGGTCAGCATGATGTGGGAAACAAAGGCAGAAGAAAAACTATTAAATTTTCTTACATCTTATGGCCCATTGACAAGTCTCTGAAACAAGCAGAGTGACATTACTCTAGGGACACAGCGACCTTGAGATTAAGACTATGCTAAGGGCAGAAGGCACCCTTAGCCCAACCCTCCAGGATCTTGTAAATCTACTTTAACATATAAAAATTCCTTTAGAAACTCTTTATCTCTACTGCCCAAGATACATGTTAGCAATCATCCCCCAAGCATATGACCCACTGATACATATCATGACTAATGACCTTTCCTAACAATCCCTAGGCCCCTCAAGGTCCTGGAATCCTTGCTTCCAAAATTCCTATGAGACTTAATGGTATCCCCAAACCCCTCCCAACTTGAAAGTATATTATCAGCCACTCCCCATGACCCCAGGGCAACTCTTTCTGCCCACAGGTCCTATCCCCGTGCTTGGATAAAACCACTTTTTTTTTTTTTTTATTCACCAAAGACATCTCCAAGAACGTTTTCTTGACTGTCAGCTTCGAACCCTATGAACATCTTTCCTATGTCAGCTGGAGGGTGGATACATTTCCTAATTTCAGTATTATTGTGTCTCAGAGAATAGGGAGGTCCAAGGAGAAGGAGAGAGATGGGGGGCATGACTGGCGCACACAGTAGTCAGAGCATAAACAGTATTTTTTGGTTCAACTTGGTGTGTTATATGGTTCCAATTCATGGCACCCAAAATGATTACAATAGTAACATCAAAGATCATGGATCACAGATCATTCCAACAAAAAGAATGAAAAAGTTTGAAGTATTGCCAGAATTACCAAAATGTCACAGAGACAGCACAAATGCTCTCGGAAAGGTGGCTCCGACCTTCTTGTTGGAGACAGGGTCAAACCTTGAGAAACCTACAGACTGAAAGCAAAAGATACTGCCAAGCACAATAAAGCTAAGTGCAGTAAAACAAGATATGCCTGCATATGTGTACACTTCTACGACAGTATCTTTCAAATGGAATAAAATACTCAGATTTTACGTGGAGAGGATAAATAATCTTAGCATGCAGCACCTTATTCTTTGGCATTCTGCACGGGAGGTTTTTTATGCCAAGTTTTCTTATGCTAACCCTAAGCACAATCATCTATTGTTGCCTCCAAAGTAAGGCTTTTAATATGTTAAAGTAGAAACAGTCACCACTGTTCTTGATATTCTAACAGCATGTCTTATTTGGCCATTTTTAGTCTTCAAAAAAGAAAATACCACAGTCTACACTGAAAAATATTTTCAGTCACATATATGTACTAGCTTTGGTTGCAATCTGAGGAATTTAGAAAACATCAAGGTCTTCCAAATAATCACTTGGCTTGTGTGTTTCATATCTTACTTGCTTTCTGAAGGGTGTTAAAATTAGAGGGTCATTACTGTCCATCTGAAGTAAATTAGGGCCTTTTTATTTCTCCTTTCTTTCATGCGACTCTATTTACTTCTTAACGAGTGTGACAAATGTGGTTTAAAGTAAAAATTGTGCTATTTCTAATGAAAAATGTGTTGGCAGCCACAGAGCTGGGAACTGCAAAATGTCACAGAGCACTTATTTTCCTGTCCATTTGGTGGAGTGGTGGTTAAGGAAAAAGTTGTAATCAACATGATAATGGGATGGTTACTGTTGTAGCAGAGTGGAATTTTACTTTGATTTACTGAAAAGAAACACATCGGTCAGCAGCCATTTAGTTACTATTCATGAAACATAGTTGTTAAACATCAAATTATTTTTTTCCCCTTTATCACTGTAAACTAATGAAGATTTTAGAAACAATGTAGATGAATGGAAAAACACACTGCACAAAATGAAAACTTAGATTTAAACACGAGTTTGGAAACGGCAAAAAATAAATTCAGAGCGTGAGCAAAGACAGTATTTGTAGAACACTGAACAAATGCGGAGCTGTTTGATAGCTTTGTTATTCACAGATTTGACTAAAGCAGCGCGTATTAAGATCAGAAGATTATCGTATGCAGCTGAGCCAGAAGCACAAAATGAGCTATGTTTCTTAATAGGATTTTATTATCTGTCTCATTAAAGCTATTGGTAATCTAAATTTATTATGTTTGCAACACTTGGATAGAAAAACACATGATGTTAGTGTGCCCCCGTGTGGCTACAGACTGGTCCGGGAGAATGTCAGCAAAGGCGGATGAAGAAAGGAGGCCATAACTGGTTAGATTCTCCACTGAGTACTTGCCGCATTCACGCAGAGGGTGGGGGCTCCTATTTTTAAAGTTACTCTGAGAGGATTCACAGTCGCTTCTATAGTTCTCATGAATATTTTACTTTACTATTAGTAGTTACTCTTGCTAACTAGTACACCCATCTCTGGTTCTGAAGTCGTGTCGCACAGGAAAAACACATTATCTGGGGCGCCTGGGTGGCTCAGTTGGTTAAGCGACTGCCTTTGGCTCAGGTCATGGTCCGCGAGACCTGGGATCGAGCCCCACATCGGGCTCCCTGCTCGGCGGGAAGTCCGCTTCTTCCTCTCTCACTCCCCCTGCTTGTGTTCCCTCTCTGGCTGTGTTTCTCTCTGTCAAATAAACAAATGAATGAATGAATGAATGAATGAATGAATGAATGAATGAATAAATAAATAAAAATGAATAAACAAACGAACAAACTAAAAAAAAAAAAAAGGGCGCCTGGGTGGCTCAGTGGGTTAAAGCCTCTGCCTTCGGCTCAGGTCATGATCTCAGGGTCCTGGGATGGAGGCCAGCATGGGGCTCTCTGCTCAGCAGGGAGCCTGCTTCCTCCTCTCTCTCTGCCTGCCTCTCTGCCTACTTGTGATCTCTCTCTCTGTGTTAAATAAAATCTTTAAATAAATAAATACATACATACATACATAAATAAAAATAAAAAAAACACAAAAAAACATTATCTCTGCATGCAAGATTCTTTTCTCATGTTTTTATTTTTTTAATTTTTGTTTTATTTATTTTTAAAGATTTTATTTATTTATTTGACAGAGAGAGACACAGCGAGAGAGGGAACAAAAGCAGGGGGAGTGAGAGAAGGAGAAGCAGCCAAGCAGGGAGCCGGATGCCTGGCTTGATCCCAGGACCCTGGGATCTGAGCTGAAGGCAGATGCCTAAAGACTGAGCCACCCAGGCGCCCCTCTCATGTTTTTAGTGTAAGTCAAGCCTGAATGATTCTGTGCAAGCATTTACAAATAAAGTTCATGAATCAATAGGAGAGTGGATCAAGTAAGAAAACTTGTCTTCGGAGAGGCCCGTGGCTTGAAAAAACCTAGTTTGCCCATCTGCATGATGTACATGAAGACTGGCATTTGTTTATAAATTTTGTGAATCAATAGGATATGGGATATCTATAAAGTATGTTGTAGATTTCACAGAATTAAAACCCTTTTTTCTATAGAGCTGCTTTTTAGAGTTACCAGCTTTAATATGTTGACTCCAGGGTATTCAATGAATACTCTTCTTCATCTAACTCTATAGTCACTAGATCTAAAATGCAAAGACTTAACTGTTGACAGGCTCATGCTTCTGGAAATACTCTGCAAGGATCAGTTGTTAGTGACTCTGTTAGCTATAAGCCTGCACCAGATCTCTGAGGTCCAATGGTCTATCTACAGTTGGACACATTTTAGAAATGAACGAGTTGGGAGTATTAAAAATCTGAGGCAAGAGGATTTAAGGACCTTTGGAGTGAGGAAGAGAAACCTCAAATAACAGAAAGGAAAGTAACAATATAATGTTTTTGACAAAGACCAAGATTGCTTCTTTGAGATATGTCAAAGCAAGAAAACTAAGTATACAGTTGAAAGGTTGAATTTTCCATTGAAACAGGTTTTTGAATTCTAACCAACTTTAACATTGCTGGTCTCAGTGCACGCTTCTTCTGGCTAAAGCATGGTTTTCCAGATTTTCCATTTTGTAACTTCCTTTAGTTCAAAATACTATGCATCTAGGCCAAACTTTGTTTATTAAAAATTTAAAAGGTGAAATCAGAAATAGACTCAAGTTTAAGGAGGGTGATCGTTAAAGAAATAATGCAAACTTCTATTATCTCTACTAAAAATTTCTTTTTTTAATTAAATTGAATTGTTTAGCATAACATCTGTTTGTGATTGTAAAGGAATTTTTAAAAATTCCCATCATTGGGTTGGAAGGAACAGGTTTTGTTTTGTTTTCCTGTAATCTAAAGTGACATCTAGTTTTAGTTTGATCATTTAACATATTTTAATTTCTCAGAGAACAGTGTTTTATAAATATTGATACTTGTCAATTTTTTTGCACATGCTGAAATGAGTTATGTATTTTTAAAAGACAAATCGAACTATTTCTGACCCCACCGTTTACACCAAAAAGAGAAATACTAAGGGTATGACAAAGTCAAAATCCAAATAATAATAGTAATACTTCACAAACTATTTTATTCCTTTATGGAAAATTTTCTTCACACTGGTAGAGAAAAGCAGGTTAAAGTAGAATGGGGAAAAAAATAAAAAGATAAAGCCAAAGAGGAAACGATAGTGTTTGTGATTGATCTTAATTCAGAATCTCTTGGCATTGAATATCTCCTAGCAACATGGTGGGTTTTTGTCTTATAGATTATTGGTTCTTTGCCAGAAAATTTTATTGAACTCTTGACCTCAATGTTTTCCTTTTTTTTTTTTTTTGTCCTTGCTATCTTGGGCTCCTTAATAATATATATCTGCAAAGAAATTTCCAATTAATTTTTCTTATTATGACATCTTGATTGGATTGTATTCATTGATAACTCCTTTGTGTTTTTGAAAGGAAAGCCAGAAACACTCCACTCAAGGCTATTTATTGAATAGTGATCATTCCTAAGTGTTCAGAATGAAAAGGTTACAGAATCAGGGAAGAAGTGACCCTGAGACAGAGCTACTGAAATCCATCTGACCTACAGACTGGCAAATTGCTTAATTTCTGTTTTCTTAATTTAGGTTGCAAAACACCCATTAGCTCTCTTTTCAGGGTAGTTATAAATCTCACATACTGACCTACTCTTCTAACCTATATATCACCTTCTACCAGGATAGAGAGTCAACAATATCAAGGCCTGCTTGAAAAGGATATATTATAAGTAGTATGTATATTTTAAAAAAGAAAGGTCACCTTTTCTGTTTGCTCTTGACATGATTTGGTTTATACGGCACCAACTTAACTTTTAAAAAGTAGACTTGACCATTAATATGCAGTTGGACATTTAGAATGGACTGTACAGTGCTAACAGGGGAGCTCAATGTTTCTCTTCTACGGAATCTCCTAACTACTCTTAACTTCCTACTTCTTACTCACAAAACCAAAACGTACAAAATGCCAAGAAACTGAGTTATTTTTCTCTCGTGGTCTAAAATTGTCCTTCACCCATCGGTTTGTAATAATGCTCCCAGTCCTCTGGAGCAAGATGTGGGACTGTTGTTTGCACCCAGACCCATTTTCCACTATGCTGGTATAAAAAGTTAGATTGTTAAGATCGCTAATTCTAAGGGTAAATTCAGTATGAATGACTTTTTCCCTCAGAAAAAGGTAGCAGATAAAATTGCATGTGCTTCTTTTGCATATGGAATTTCCCAAAAAGTATAAGTCTAGTGGACATTTCATTAGCAACTTACTCATTAGAAGGAATTGACCAATAATGAATAGTCTTTATAGGCAGGCACAGTTACATATCAGGGAAAACAATTGCCTCTCAAAATGTGGCCAATGAAATAATAGGGACTACCTTGCATTTTTCATTGTTCTGTGATTAGAAATAGATCACAACACAGAAATTTACTACCAAGCAAATTCACTGTCATTGATATGTACTGCTACAGCATTACCAAAATGTACATTTTCAGACCCAAGGACACGAAAGACATCCCCATCCTCAATGTCCCAGAGAAATTGAAACTTACCTAGATATAGCTGACAATATAATTTTTTTGTATGAAAACTTTTTGCTTTAGAACACTACTCTGTTAAAGCTAAACACATCGCACAGCACCTTTCCTTTTTTTTTTGTAAAGTGTACATGAACAAGAGTGGAAGAAAAAAAGCAGATTGATTAGAAAAGCCCACAGTCTTTGAGGTTCTCTTTGATTATTATATCTGTAACTGCATCAAACACGAACTTGACGTTTTGGGTATCTGTAGCACAGGTCATGTGGCAATAAATTTCCTTATCTTCTTTCTTTAAATTCAGGTCTAGAAACTGGTTTTTGATGTAGTTTCCTGCATCTTCAAATGTATTTGGGCCTTGTTGAAAAAAAGAAAGAAACATTAATTGCATTTTAAAAGGAATAAAATTAGAAATATCACAAAGTTTTAGGATTTTACTTTGTGTGCTGCTGTTTGATATACTCAATATTGAAAAATCAAGAAGATAATGGTTAATTATCCAGGATTTATGCAATATTAAATTTGTGCTGAAAACCATGCTTGTCCCACTGAGTGGGGGCTTCACTTGGTTAAAATGCAATAAAAATAGTAACATATATACATAAATGAGCAATGAAGTCTAGATATATGATGAATGTTGTGCATGTATTTGTGTACATGAGTTGTCATATGAACTAAAAGAATAGAAATTGTAGATGAGTAGACTATGGAATGAGGTAGCGTTTCAGCTGGGTAGCTAGAAGAGAGAAGGAAGTAGTATGAATGAAGCCCAAAAAGTGAGAGTGAGAATGGCCTGCATCACTAGACTTGAGGGTAGGGTTGAGGGTCAAATGTGCACTTTGGAGAGTCTAGTTGGATGGAAAGGACAGATTTTTACAGAAGAATTGTAGCAACTCAGGTAGAATGGATGGTATGGATCAGATTATGGACTGTGTTGCTAACCGAACAAAGGAGTTGAGATGACAAATGTAGAACTAGGGAGAGAGCTGTTCTCGAATGATGCTTTAGTAGAGCTTAATGGAGAGTTATTGGGGCAGGGGGGTTCAGGAATGTCAGCCCTGTAGCAGGATATACAATGGGTCAAGTGGCAAAAGGAAGAAATAAAGTAAAAATGCTAAGAAACACGAGGCAGCTAAAAGTGACCTGTGTTGATGGGCTTTATAACACAATATACTTGGAGGGAACCTAACATAGGATAGGGCAGCAGCATGAAGATTTTCCAAGGGGATAAGATTTTTGTTCCTCACTTGATTGTAACTAGGAGAAAAATTCCATGAGGGACCATATTTAAAACTATGTACACTGGCTAAAATCCAAAACGTTAACAATACCAAATGCTGGCAAAGATGTGGAGCCATAGGAACTCAAACTGGTACAGCCACTTCGGAAGGCAGTTAGGCAGTTTCTTACAAAGCTAAGCAGAGTCTTACCATACAGTCCAGCACATGTGCTTCTAGATATCTACACAAAAACTTATAGGCACACAGAATCTTGAACATGGATGATATTTACAGTAGCTTTATTCATAATTACTAAAAATTGGAAGTAATGAAGCTTTCTTTTGATAGATGAGAGATTAAAGAAACTGGTTTATAGAATGAAATATTATTCAACAGTAAAAGGAAATTGAGTATCCACTCTTGAAAAGACATTTAAATGCATATTGTCTTTTATAATGAAAAGTGAAAGTCTGTCAGAAAATGCCATATATTGTATGATTACAGCTCTACAACATTCTGGAAAGAGCGTAACTATGAATAGTTAAAAGATCAGAGGTTGCCACAATTTGGAAGGGAGGGGTAAAGCACTGATTTATAGTGGAACACAGATGATTTTTTTTTTAAAGATTTTATTTATTTGACAGAGAGAAACATAGCTAGAGAGGGAACACAAGCAAGGGGAGTGAGAGAGGGAGAAGCAGGCTTCCCGCTGAGCAGGGAGCCCGATGTGGGACTCGATCCCGGGTCTCCGGGATCATGACCTGAGCTGAAGACAGACGCTTAACGACTGAGTCACCCAGACGCCCCCACAGATGATTTTTATGGCAGTGGAACTATATGTTACTGTAATGGTGGGGACATGACCTACATTTGCAAAGCACACCGAACTACATGACACAGGATGCCCCTAATAAACTATGGACTTTAGTTATAACGTATCAATATTTGTTAGTCAATTGTAACAAATGCAGCACATCAATGCAAAATGTTAATGATAAGAGAAATGGGAAGCTGACCAGAGACAGGGTAGAACTCTCATTTTCCATTCATTTGCCTTGTAAACTAAAACTACTCTAAGAAATAAAATCTGTCAGTTGGGAGAAAACATACAGAGCTTTACTGAGTCTATATTTAGTTTGTATTCTTGAATATGGGATCATGATTATATTTAATCACATGATAAATGTGTTAACATATAATTAATATTTATAAAGCTAAAAGATAGAAGGACTCGTTTTAGATTAGCATAAATAGCTACCATGACAGAATGTCATGCTTCCAGTAACGTCTTCCAGTAACATCAGCAAAGTGATGGGATTAGGTTTCTATTTGTGCTTTTTTTAAATTTATTTTTATTTTTTTAGAAGATTTAATTTATTTGAGAGAACAAACATGTACATGAGTGGGGGGAGGGGCAGAGAGAGGGAACTGCTGAGCAGGGAACCGGACATGGGGCTTGATTCCAGGACCCAGAGATCATGACCTGAGCCAAAGGCAGACAGATGTTTAACCGACTGAGCCACACAGGCACCCCTATTTGTCACTTAAAGCATAAGTATTTCCATCTTAAAATTTCATTAACAGAGATGTAATCATATATATATGTGTATATATATATATATATATATATATATATATATATATATATATATATATAAAGATGTCTCTGAAGGACAAAAAAACCCCACTTACAGAGCCTGACATTTACAGTATTAACAAGATTAACACTAAAATTCTAGGACCTAGGAAAACTGGAAAATGAAAATTAGAAAGAGAAAATGTTGTTATTCTTAAAAATCATTCAGACTGTCCCTCAGGAAAATTAATTCAGACTTTGAAAAACAACTGCATTATAAAATTTCATTAGGAAATACATTTTAAAAAATGCCAGTTTGGTGGGGGCATCTGGGTGGCAAAATCAGCTGGGTGCTTGACTCTTGGTTTCAGCTCGCGTCATGATCTCAGAGTCTCAGGACCCATGTCAGGTTCCCCACTCAGCGCAGAGTCTGCTTAAGACTCTCTCTGCCCCTCCCAATTATTTTTTCTCTTTTTTTCTCAAATAAAACAAATCTTTTAAAAAATGCCAATTTTTAATATTTATAAGTTTAAGATAATATAATTAGCAGTGTTCAAGACATAGAGTAGCAGCACTGGTCCACCTAATCTCCCATTTATTCCTTAGAGCTTGCTTTCATGCTGACAGTGTAGAGAGGGTTTCCAACTTCGCAGCAAGACTTCTGCTAGTTTGGATCATATGCATGACGCAAGCAATTATCATAAGCCTCAACTGCATAAACGTTACCTGTCAAGATGAGGATAGGAAAATATAGGTCTATATAAGAATTCAGTATGGAATTAAGGTATCTTACCAGTGTATTCTGGAAAGCAGATACTAAGATGCACTTTGGTTACTTTTTCTTGAAAGAGATCTTTTTTATTGAGAAACAAGACAATGGATGTCGTTGCAAAGTACTTGTGATTACAGATACTGTTGAACAGGTGAAGGCTTTCATGCATTCTGTTCTGTTAGGTATAAAGATGAGAATGTGGAGGATTATTATTTGCAAAAAGTTATCATTGGGCATTATAAACAAGACTCTAGAAGTAACAACTATGTTTGGAAGAACTTCCCTGAGCTTATAGGGTTGGTTAGTTAGTTTGTTTGTTTTACCCTAGCTTTTTTTTCTTTTGAGACTCACCACTTCCTCGTCTTCCACAAGGACCATGTCATAGGCACTGAGAGCAGCACAAAATATAATGCATGTAACACCTTCGAAGCAGTGAATCCATTTTTTTCTCTCAGATCTCTGTCCTCCTACATCGAACATTCTTTAAAAAAAAAATAAAAACAGGATAACAAGAATTAGAAATACCCACAGAAAGTTACATTAATATTAACATTTGGAACTATAACTGAATTCGATCATATCTTCAAAAGATAATCTTTTGATTTATATTGATTATAAAATATTTTATTTGGCCGATACGCAGCTCAAGGACTACATGCAAACTAGATAAAATCGTATACTGACATTGAGGGACTGAGCAATTTTTAACAGTTTGCAGTTTTAGTAAGAAATTTACTAGACTTAGATTTTTGATCAAAGTCTGTACATAGTGTGGAACTGTTATATCACTGTGTTGTAGACGTAAAATTAATAGAGCACTGCACATTAACTGTACCAGAACTGAAATTAAAAAAAAAGTTTATGCATAGTGTTAAATGAACAGAACCTACAAAAAGATTGGAAGCTACATAGTTCTGATATTCTGATTCTTGCTTCTTCTCTTAGTTCTTCCTACATTTGTTCATTCATTCATCAATTCAATTGTTTGTATTTTTTTGTGTGAGATACTGTGTTAGGCCTACCAACAGAAAGATGAAAAGATATGGTCACTATTTTCAAAGAGGCTGCTGTCTTGGAGGGAGAAATCCAATATGTTATCATAGGACTGTATGACAAATAATCTTTTATTTTAAAGAATATATTTATTTGAGAGAGAGAGAGAAAGCAAGGGGAGGGGCAGAGGGAGAGGGAATCTCAAGCACATTCCTTGCAGAGCACAAAACCCAAGAAGGGGCTGGATCCCATAACCCTGAGATCATGACCCAAAATCAACCTTTGGCCACTTAACTGACTGAGCCACCCAGATGCCCAGTACTATATAATAAAACCAATATAGAAGGTAATATGTGAGCCCAGAGGAAAACCCAAGTCTTCCTGAGTCATCTTGGAACTTACTCAGAAGTGGTGTTTGAAAATGTGTTAGTAAAAGTCACTGTCATGAACCTAGTATCTCAGTAAAGAAACTAGGAGTTATTCTTAAGACCTTCCTTTCCCTTCCTCTCCATACACTACCCAAGCAAAATGCAGTTCCCAGTTCACACACTTCTTTCCAAGGCCCCTTGTCTTGTACAAGCCACCAACACTTCTCAGCACAGCTACAGCCAGAGTTCTGCAGCTTCCTGGAGGCTTCTCAGCCCTAGAACCACACACTGGCTGGTCTGATGACCCTTAAGGCTCTGGCCATTTTGGTTCCTGCTTGCTTATCCCAGCTTAGTCCATACTACTTCCTCTTTAATAAAATCTGATCACAAGGCTACTCTTCAAGGTCCTAAAACTAACTTTTTTTTGCAGCTTCAGGACTTTGGCACAACTTATCTCCTTCCCAGGTGACACGACTCCTTTCTTCATGACATGACCCTACCTTATCTCACCTTGCAGTTATGACTGTCTCCTCCACAAGGAAGCTGCCTTGAGCCTCCATGTGAATTGTACCTCTCCCCATCTCCATTTACTTTCTCAATCATCACTTTCCTTCTTAGAAAGGATTGCTTTATGGGATGGTGTTAATAGGATGGGGGGGGGGGGGTTGATATCAAGCTTATGTGCCAGTCATCGTCATCAAGGAATGAAGAACATGGCATGTCTGGGGTAAGCACATAATTTACATTTCCGTGAATGTGAAAGCTTACGTGAAAGCATTGAGATCAATGGCCTGATAATTATTCATTTATTCAATGAATATTTATTGATCATGCCAAACAGAGATTCAACCTCAGGAAGCTTCTAACCTACGTGGTGGCGGTGGTGGTGGTAGGTCTTGTTGTGTGGCGTCTGTGAACAGACTTAGGGTAGGACAGGTAGGGAGTGTAGGGGTGCATCATAAGTTGAACTAAACTGACTGGAAACTGCTAGTTAAAAATGTAAGGAGTTGAGGGACTGAGCCAAGCGAATGTCTGGGAAAACGTTCTGGGTATAGACAGCAGAAGAAACAGCAAGAGCTAAGGATTTGAGCAGGTGGGAGGGAACCTGACATGTTAGCCCTGAAATAGATTAACTGGGTCTTTTGTATTACATGAGAAGAACACTGATACTGTAATCAGTGGGGGAACTATGGGAGATTTGGGGGCAGGAATTAACATTGTTTTTTCACTTGTTATGTTAGGTCACTTTGATCTGAGTCCAGAAAATAGATTCGATAAGAGACTGGACACAGAAAAAGAAATTATGGGGCTTTTTTAATACTTTAACCACAACATGTTAATTACCAAGAAACATCCAAGCTGTACAGAGATTTCAAAACAATAACTATACCTTGGGTAATAAATACCAATCAGCTGACTTGTTGATGATAATCAAAAGTAGAACACATTGTAGAGTTCTTTCTACTACTTTACACTTGACGTATAAACCAGGCAGAGAACAGACATATAGAACTGAATTCCTCAAATCTGTATATGTACACCCCCCCACACACGCACGCACCCTGATGCAAAAAGACTTGACTAATAGACTGAGAGAGGAGATGCTCACAATATTCAGGATAATGTTTAAGAGTTTGATAGTTCGGTGCTTTGGAAATTTAAGTCCAGCGTCAACAAACACTATTATAGGTGCTACTGATACTAAACCCTCTGCAGCTGCAGACAATATAAATGGAGGAAGAGGACAGAATTTTGACTGTAAGGTCATATAATGTATAAACCAACTAACACATTTAATTTTTAAAGACCAGTCAATGCAGGGCACCTGGGTGGCTCAGTTGGTTAAGCAACTGCCTTCGGCTCAGGTCATGATCGTGGAGACAAGGGATTGAGCCCCGCATCGGGCTCCCTGCTTGGTGGGAAGCCTGCTTCTCCCTCTCTCACACCCCCTGCTTGTGTTCCCTCTCTCGCTGTGTTTCTCTCTGTCAAATAAATAAATAAAAATCTTAAAAAAAAAAACAAAAAAACCCAAAACCAGTCAATGCTCTTATGGAAGCAAAGATAATTAACATGCAGTCCGACCTTTAAATTTTAGTCAAACATTTTGTTGATCCATAAAAGTAATCTTAGACTTTTTTTCAGACTTTGACAAATTTTATCTATAGTTTGGTTGAAATTATAACATGCAGCAAAAATGGAAATAGTTTAGAACATGACTTTTATTTCATTCATGAGTTCCCATCAATTGTAATGTCTTATTCTTAACTTAACATGCCCAATGAGAATTTATTTGCCGTATGTGTGAGCAAGCTACAATAATCGACTCCAATTTTAAACTACAAACTCATAAGGTAAATACAACTATGGTTTATTTTTCATATGAGATATTAAAGCAACTTGCCCAAGGCATATGAATTCAAGTAACACTTGTGAAGGCTGTTATCTACCAGGAGCATGATAGGTTCTATGAGTATGATCATGAAGCTTTGTTGGGAAGCTCATCAAGTGTAACTTTACTTGGACCAAAGGTCTTCAGTTAATACCTAGGGTCCACAGTTAGCTTTGAAAACTCTTAAACTCTCACCAGTAGGTTGGAATTAACTTTGCTGTAGAGTCTCTCCCTCTTCCCCTATGTCAGACAGTAGTTCTATGTGTTGTCAAATTGGGAAAAATTGCAAAGCTCTTTCCTTCCCATGGAACAAAATGCATTTTGTTCCATGATTTTAGTGGTGATAGTACAGACTGTTGGAATTCTAGGTGTTGTGTATATTTCCCATTTGGTCATAGACAAATATATGATGGATCATTTGTTGGCAAAGAAATGTGATACTGTGATTGAACAAAGATACATTAATTTGTGGATTTTGCTGTGTTGAGTGCATTGGTGTTTGATGCATTGAATATGCATCAGTAGGTTTAAATTCCTGGTGAGATTTTCAAACTAAAACCACCTGTTGTATCTCCACCCACTAGATTTGAACATTTAAGTATCTCCTTAATTCTTGTGTCCTCTTTTGTCCTAGTCCTCTCTTCGGGGTTTGCTTCCATCATGGGCATCCCACAACGGAGAGCTAACTAATCACAGAATGAGAGCAGAAGTTGCTGGATGAGCAGAATGTCTGTGCTCAATATTCAGTTCCCACAGAAGAAATGATATTGCTGTAGGAACCAGACTCTAGGACACCTTGGTTAAGTTTTCTCCACCAGATGGATAGGACTTGGGCTTGTCTAACTAACATTTCTTTTTGAGCCTTTTCCCCTCTGCTCTTCTGGCCAACTAAGTAAACTATCTTTATCTACCTGATGATTTCTCTTTTTAATTACTTTTATATTTTCAATTAGATTATGTTCAAGATTTACAAATCTGAGGATGTTCTATTAGTAGAACTGCTCAGATTCCTGGCACAGTGATCAAGTATTTTATCTCAAAGATGATAACCTTATTGTTCTCATGTTAATAGTTTTTAAATCAGAAAAAAAGTTTACAGGGAGTCCCTTGCAATGAAAACAGTAATAAGAAATTTCAAGATATGGATGGTACCAATTTTTGAACTCTGGAGGGGAATTTAAACTCACCAGGAAAAAGGAAAAACAGAAACCTGTACTTTTCCTGTTTTTCTTTTCTATAATGTAATCTCAAATGGCTTTCCCAAGAAATAGAATGTTTGAAAAATCTGAGATGAAATTCAGAGCAAGCCCAGCAATGTCGCTGGCTCTCTCTCCTGGCTTTCCGTGATCACTCAGCTTTTTCACAGCCCACTGTTGACATTAACATATTTGTGTAAGGGTAGCTCTTCTCCTCTTCAGGTAAATATATACAACTAGTGAGGGGTATAATGTGTAATACGACCCTTAGCCCACTGTTCTTTTAATGTATCATGCAGCCTTCAATAAATGTGTTTCAGTAGATACAGCTTTCTCCTGAGAAAGGGAAGACAAAGATTGTCTTCTGACGGTTTTGTCATGTTGTTAAAAATGGCTTTTAAAAGTCTTAGCTGGCATGTTAGTTACCCTCTCATTTTATGACTCACTTGATAAACAGTGGTGTGTGTCTATGTGCACGTGTCCTGGTTAAAGTTGGAGACAAAGGTCCAGGGAACATAGAACATTGCCCTAAAGCCATCTGCCATTGCAGATTTGAAATGTTCATTAGCAAATCAAACCAGCAGCTGGAGTTTTGCTTTCATACTCGGTCTACTGGATATTATGTCAGCTCTAAGAAGTTACGTGTTGTTTTGCAGCTATTGCAATAATTTCTTTTCATTCATCCCTCTTCACTTTTACCTCTTCCTCTAAATTATAATTTGGGGTTCATTGTAGAGGTATGAAGCGTTAAAACCTAGAAACAATTTAGAGGTTTCCAAAGTAGAAGCCTTTACTAACATATTTCATTGAGTAAGTATTCTCCTACCTAAAAAAATATCTAAGAGTATATATGAATATACAAGTATATCAGAATATTCATGAATATGAATACATGTATATTTCATTGTGACTGTTTTATGAAAAACAAATGGAGAAATCTGAGAAAAACATGCATTCTCACTGACTGAACATTTGGGTTGGTCAGATCTACAGGGACAATTAATGAGGTAAATGTATGTGTGATGCAGATTGAACACCCTTGATTCCCTGAGTAGTGAAAGTAACCTGAGGATTAATGATATTGAATGGAATGTGCAATTCTCATTTGGGTGAAGAAGTTTTATTTCACTTATTTGTTTGGTCATACATATTTCCTTATTAAGTCTGAGAGTTCAGTTAGAATTCTTAAAAAAAGTTTTTAAATGCCTGAATTGTACCATACAGCTAAAAGTCCACAGGCAAAGCTTTTAAGTGACAGCTGAACATAGATTATTTGTTAAACTACCCATGGCATTGATAGAGGTTATCAGGGTTTTGTGACTTTAGAGTCAGCATTTGAGGTGTATAGTCTATTTTAATCAATTGGGAAAGCTGTTGAGTTTTATGGCTGTATGTCGAACAGTTGGCTAAATATTTAACTATGGCAGATTATTCACACTTCATATTAGAATAAGACTATAATGAACTAATCTGTACTTCACAGTGCTTACAAAATTATTACATAATCTAGAATAGCCGAAAATTACTAATGCTACCAAAGCTAATTTGCTACAGGTCTTTGCTTTTCTTATAAGTATATGACTTCTCTTAGAAAAAACAAATGACAATTTCTGACATCTATATATTCGATCATAGAAAATTCAGACCTAATCTGAGTTGGAGTTTATTTTAGATTATTCTGTTGAGTGGAGCTGTTCTAAGATACTTGGTTGTATCAGAATTGGTGTGACTTCTT
Organism: Spilogale gracilis; assembly: GCA_004023965.1. Classification (NCBI taxonomy): domain Eukaryota; kingdom Metazoa; phylum Chordata; class Mammalia; order Carnivora; family Mephitidae; genus Spilogale; species Spilogale gracilis. Next base: position 97,033 of record PITA01002391.1, on the reverse strand, counting down.
AAGACAACCACACACGAAAGGGCCACGTAGATCTGTGTGCAGACGTAGCAAAGTAGCTTAAACAAGGCTTTCCTTTGTGCCAAGTTCTGCAAATAGATCAGGGTAAATATTTGCAGGCAAAAGAGATACACACAAAGATGATTCTAAATCCCTTCATTGCTTGTGATTAAAAAACAGAATCAGGGACGCCTGGGTGGCTCAGTTGGTTGGGCCACTGCCTTCGGCTCAGGTCATGATCCTGGAGACCCGGGATCGAGTCCCACATCGGGCTGCCTGTTTGGCGGGAAGCCTGCTTCTCCCTCTCTCACTCCCCCTGCTTGTGTTCCCTCTCTGGCTGTGTTTCTCTCTGTCAAATAAATAAAAATCTTTAAAAAAAAAAAATAAATAAAAAAATAAAAAACAGAATCAAAGGGTCTTATAACCATAAGGAAGTCAGGTCTCTAAATGCTCATAGTTGTTAATAACATGATGTACTTTCTAATCAATGTGTGTGTCTGTTTGGAACTTAAAATGCCCACTAAGTAATTCTCTTAATTATTGAATAACATAATTCATAAAGTAATTGAAATATATCACTAGAATAAATTAGACATGTTATAGAGTTTACTGTTTGGATACTATTGCCCATGAACATACCTGAAACAAATAGTTACATATGAGTTACTGCTTTGTGAGATTTAGTAGACAATGATAAAGTTGATTTGGGATCTAGCAACTGGGTAGATAATCAGATTCTCTCCTAAGCTGACTTATACCCCCCACAATAAAGGAACCCAGTGCACATGATGAATTTAAAATTCAAGAAAATTATAATTTAGGTCTTATCATAGATCCACTCGAACACTGTTGAAAATCGTTATGTTGAACTTACAAAATGTAAAGCTCCACATTGTAATAGTTGCTGATTTCTCTTCTTTGACTTCCACATAGTTTTTTTTTTTTTTTTTTTTTTCCACATAGTTTTATGTACTTTCAATTCTCTTGTTTAATTGTAGAACAATTAGGAAGTGACTTCTCTATAAGTGTTTGATAAAGTCTTGTAAATCTTTAAGCTCTTTGCCCTAAGGAATTATTTTATAACAAATAAAAGAGCTCACACTTATATTTTCCCATTTACATAGTACTTTAACATCTGTAAAGATAATTTCTTTTATGTTTGACTGTTGGAGTTCTGGTTTGATACAGGAAGATGATATAGTATATTGGCAAAGAGAATGTTTCATTTTGATGTTCCTGTTTTAAATTCTGGAGTTATCTAATTTAATATGCAAATTAAATCTTTAGTCTTAAATAAGCATAGGATGATGTATGCTATGTGAATACAAATCAATGCTAATGTAATATATTTTCATACCTAGGCACTTACTGAAATGAAGTTGGAAGGTATCTTATTTTTATACTTTCTATTTTGAAATACTACCAAATTTTATACTACAAAAGCCTGAGCACTTATCGATAATCCTAGTTATCCCTTCCAAAAAGGAAAGTGATTTAACTGTGGGAATTTATTAAGGCATTAATACATCTCAGTTGCTGTAACCAAACTTAAAAATGTAATTAAGTGGTTTTAAGTAGTTCCTTAAGTAGAGTTGCTTTTTTTATATTTTGTAGTCAAAATTTAAACATTTTCCAAATTTCATTGTTTAAATACTTGTATTTAGAGAAACTCCCTGCATTTGAGTAATTTATATTCTCCATTTCCTTATGGAAGATGCCTTTTAATAACAAACCCTCTTTTTTTTTTTTAAAGATTTTATTTATTTGACAGAGAGAAACACAGCTAGAGAGGGAACACAAGCAGGGGGAGTGAGAGAGGGAGAAGCAGGCTTCCTGCAGAGCAGGGAGCCCGATGAGGGGCTTGATGCAGGGCTTGATCCCAGCGACTCTGAGATCATGACCTGAGCCAAAGGCAGATGCTTAATGACTGAACCACCTAGGCCCCCAATAACAAACCCTCTTGAGCAGGAGGAAAAACAAAATCTATTCAAACAAAAGAGTTAAAGCCTGTCTTAAGAATGGCCAAGAGGTAGCAGTTGTGTAGTGTAGAAAATGTTGTGGCAAAAAAAGCCCTAACTTGCTTTACTATCCAGTTCCCAACACCTTTCATTTCAGCCTTGATGCTGTCGTAGAGAATTAGAAGACCTTTACTACTCCTTTGTACAGGCCAGTGAGATAGAAAGTAGCATAGGCAATCACCTACCTGTAGGACCCTCTTTGTGCCTAACAAACCACAGAACTGCAAAAGGATAGGAACATAATGATGCACCAGTGGGTATTTAGAGGTGTGATCTAAAGAGACCTATTATGAGGTCACATATCTTTAAAATCAGGTTTTATTTTTTTTTAATTAATGCAAATGCCGTTATTCGCAGAATATAATTTTTTAAAATTTTATGAATATTATTTGGTACTGAGAGAAATAGATGTTCCAGAAAATGAATGTGACTTTCTGAGATTTTGGGTGCTCACTGGCAGTCATCTTGTCCCCTCGTTTCAGAAGTACAGATGTGTGAATGTACCAGAGCCTGTCACCTCTGAGATAGCTCGTCAACAGGCTGACATTTTATTTCCTCTTCCCTCCTCTCTCTGAAGGTAGTTACGAAGTTCCAACAACATTGGAAGGGGCACAGACTCTATGGAAGAAAGAATGGTTTCTGCTCTGTTTTACCTCGTAGCCCACAGAGATACGCAGTGTAAGAAGTGTGGTCTGGCAAGTTAGAGGGATGGGTTCTAATCACATTTCTAGTGCCTCTATGTATGATCTTGGAGAAATCTTTCACCTCATTCTAGCCTCCATTTTCGGACTCTTTGTCCAACATAAGAGCAGCAATGCACAGTTCAACATGTTTCAAGGAGGGTGTACAAAGAGGGTCCGTGCAGTGATTGGCATAGCATGTTTACTCGTCTGGCAAGAACTGAACATAAGCCTACCCTGTGTTAGCCACAGTGGTAATCACGGGAGATGGTACTGTAAAGATGTGCTCCTGCCCTCTGGGAGCTCAGAGCATATGAGACAGAAACAAAAGAACAAACAAATAAAGAAGTCAATTTCATATATTAGTGAAGTGGTTTTTTTGTTTGTTTGTTTGTTTTTGTGTTTTTTTTGTTTTTTTTTAAGAACAAAATAGTCTGATATTTCAATCTGGTAAAGGCATTGGCTCACATTGGTAGGGCAAGTGTGCACTCTTTGCATTTCTTCCCAGTACTGCATTTAGTGACCTCACACTGTTAGGTTGCAATTAGCCATTGTTATGGTATTTTTATACCCAGGGGATCTTCAGGGACCACACATCAGGCTTTCCTTCTCCCCTTGTCCCAGAGAGCCTACTGGTATTTTTACCAGCACACTATTGGGTATAGTAGTCACACGTATACACAGGGATGGTAGACAGAATGATTAAGGCTCTATGAGGAGATAGCATCTCATTTGGGAACTTAATGATAAGAAAGAGCCAGGCTTTGCAGGGATCCAGGGTCAGAGACAGCATTTTAGGCAAAGAGAACAGCAAGTGCAAAGGCCCAGAGGTTTAGAATGCTCGAGGAACAGTTATATACAGCAGATAATTTATGAGAGTGATTGTTTCTGAGAAGATACTAAATTAGTGTTGCATAGGCTGACTGGAGCTATCAACTTCTAGGTATTCAATACGTGATACTAATTTTCGTAACTGGTTCATGATCAGTCTAAACTCTAGAAAATTCCATTAGCTTGTGTAATGATTTGACAGGTTTAGCAGGGTCGGAGAGTCCAAGCAATTGGACTTGGATTCCCGTATGAAAACCTTAGAAACTGGATCAAAAACCAGGAGTCTGGAGAAAGTCGTTGCCAAAGAGGAATTGCACGACGGCCATGACAGGACTGAAGCAAACTGCTTACTTGCCAAGAGTAGATGTTGATCCAAATCTTGGCAGTCCCTTTATCCTGGTTTGATCTTTGACTCATCTGTCAGGAAATTAACTATTTGTGGACCCGAAATTCGGGGGTAACTTTTGAAGAGCTTTCTATGATATTGACTTGAAAATGTCCTGGCTATCTACGTGACATCTATTCTAGTCAAATATTTTGTCTTCCCATGTTAATAATAATAATAAAAAAAATAAAGCTTTTATCCCACTGAAGTAAGTTTTGCTTCACAAATGGATAAGGGTAATTCATGTCACTTTTGTTCAGTTTTTCTACTTTATTTATTTATTTATTTATTTTTATTTTTTAAAGCTTTTATTTATTTGACAGAGAGAAACACAGCCAGAGAGGGAACACAAGAGGGGGGAGTGAGAGAGGGAGAAGCAGGCTTCCTGCCGAGCAGGGAGCCCGATGTGGGACTCGATCCCGGGTCTCCGGGATCATGACCTGAGCCAAAGGCAGTTGCTTAACCAACTGAGCCACCCAGGCGCCCCCAGTTTTTCTACTTTAAAAAAACATTCCCAGTTTGCATACATGAATGAGTTTATTGCATTTTTAATTATTTTTTTCGTTTTATTAAGTGGAACATCTGGAGCCTGCTTTTAATGTTTAACAGTCTATCTTATCCACAATCCATAGGGAGAGATACTTAAGTGTTGTGACATTTTATAACAATACAGTTTGGGTTTTCATTTCTTGGTATAGTAAATGAGTGGTTTCGCAATAATATTTCTAGGAAAGTCTTGATAATGTGGCAGCAATAAAAATAGTGGACTCATTTTCATACCCAAACCACGCTTATAAAATAGGTCTCGTTATATCAGTAAATAGCATCCCATTCAAATAGTTCTCTCAATTATTTGCAAGTTCTAAATTCAGGAAATGAATAAGAATATTTCAGGCAAATGGGAGATTGGAGGGCAAAGGACATTGTACCTGCGGCACTGGTTGCTTAAATTTTATTTGAATATAATTTCTTTCTCTCCCTCCCTCTCTTTCTCTCTTTCAAAGTAGGCTATCAGTTTCAAGAGAAAAATGAAATTGAGCTCTCACCTGGTCAAGACAAGGCATTTTTCTTGGAGGAATGGATGGGGCTTAGGATGAGGGGTAGGGCGTGAGGCCACAGGAAGGCAGTAAAAGAAAGTGGTACTCAAAGTGAACCAGGCTTGGGAAGGATGTCTAAGCAGTTACTTGGCTCAAATATGGGTTAGACCTTTCTCTGTGAAAAAAAATATTAAATATTTCTCTTGGTAGTTAGAAAAGACAGGGTACATACCTGAAATGCAAATCTTTAAAGGAGAATTGAGTTTCAATGATTCCAGTTGTTTTCACTCGAGAATGTAGCACATCTTGCTCGTTTGGAACATATCCAGGAGCTGTGATTCTGTCGACATCATTAAGATAGCTAATAAAACAACAAAAATAGCATATATTTTTTATGTTTGTGTTTCAAGAGACCAGGATTCAGTGCAAATGAATTTTTACTTCAGGGTCCATTAAAATTGCTAAGCTCCATGATGGTGCTTTTAAATTCTGCTCATCAGAGCTCGGTGCCATGGCTTACGTGTGGTGCACAGCTTACGCATGGAGGTCTCTTGTAAGATTGCTAGATCGGTACTGCCTCAGCCTGTGTTTTATGAGGGGTATGTAACAGAATTGACAGCATATGGATATATTTCAGAGAAAAGTTCTATTTTTGTGTTTTGATCATCTCCCCCAAAATTTCATTGCTTTCCAAACAGTTGACAACCACTATTCTAGACTTTCAATACCAAGGCTTTAGTAGCTTAGCAATATGGTTATTTCTGTGAAAACGCTAAATAGAGAGTGTAAAAGTCTGCTAAGGTTTTTATGACAAACTTGGCCATTATATTAAAATAAGTTTACATATGTAACTTAACAGGAGGATCATGATGAGCAAACATCCATCCAGGCAGAATTCAAGGGGTAGAATCTAGCTAAGTATTACTTATTATTCAAAAGTTGGGTATTTAAGGGGCTCAGCTGAAGGAAGAGTTGGTATGCTTCAGCATCTCACACAATGCCTTAAACAGCACAACTATGTTATCACTTAAAAAAAAAATTCAACCACAATATGGATAATTTATTCTCAGAGGATCTTTCTGCTTTTGAGCAGAAACAAATGAAGTGAATGCCCCCAAAGGGTTTTGGCCAGATGACAGAGAGGCAATCACAGTTCAGAAACATATGTGTGTGTGATGTGAAAATTTCTCACCATGGTTTATTCTAAAAAAGCTGGATTTTTCTTAAAAGCGAGAGACAAATCAAGATACAGATATACCAGAAGAAAATACTGGAAGATTTTTCCAGTTTGTCTCTCTTGGATGTTGTGAAGCCAGGTCTTTTGTGAATTCCTTACTGACTAAGCCCGCACATAAGACAAAGTCTACTGCTGTTCAGTGGGTTCGTGCAGGAATAACAACATCAAATCAAATGTGTCAGCATAGCGGTTAAATTCATTTAATGATAGCTGAGTGAATACTTTGGTAAAGACACATTTATTGTACTTTCATTTGCATGTACAAATGATTTCAAGCAAAGCAGAAGCAGTTAGCAGAGTGACAAATTAGCATTTAAGATGCCTGCTTTTAATAAACTAAAGATTGGAGCGATCAGGCCTGCGGTCTAGAACTGAAACCTGAAGATCAACATACATATAGTTCAAATCATTTAAAAAAATTGATTCTTTTTCTAATCCTGTAAAAAAATTTTTTTTCTGGTAAAGTCTTTGCTAAATCTTAAGGCTGATAGAGTTTAAATAGCACACTAGATGGCCTCAATCTGTAAACCATGAAGTATTAATAAAGTATTAATAAGAATATTTCCCCTGCTTGTACTGCGGGGGGCAGGATGGTGGGATGTTGTCAAGATATTGCCTTCTCGCCCTGATTAGGACTCACCTCTTGGTTAGCCTAAATTTGAAGGAGCTATAGCTTCTTCTTCTTCTTCTTTTTTTTTTTAAGATTTATTAGAAAGCAAGAGAGCACATGTGTACACACACGTGAGTGGGGGTATGGACAGGTTGAGTGGGGAGTGGGAGGGAGGGGCAGAGGCAGAGGCAGAGAGAGAGTCTTAAGCAGTTTCCTGCTGAGCACCGAGGCTGCCTGACCAGGGCTGGTCTTCCGACCCTGAGATCTCCACCTGATGCTGAATTCCGGACTGGAGCTGAGACCAAGAGCAGAAGCTCAACTGACTGCATCACCCAGCTGCCCAGAAGGGGCTCTAAGTTTGAAAAAATCATACCGTATTTTGACTGAAGAAAGCAAAAAAGGAAAAAGGGGGAAAGGGAGAGAGAGAAAAGAGAAAGAAAAAGGGAGGAAGGGAGAGAGGGAAAAAGAGACCATTGCCCAATACAGGACATGTGAAATACACATGGGTTTAGTACCTATCTGATAATATATTTAGTTGTAAAATGTGAATGTAATGCAGTATTGGAAAAAAGTGTTAATTTTTGGAAGAAAGCAATGGCCATTCAGCTATTTTTCTTTGAGTTTTACTTGATCTTTCTTTTAAGGGCCTCTAAGGGCAGAAAATGTTAATATTTAAATTTGGAGGTTTTTTAAATGAAAATTTTCTTAGACACAGAAGTGGGAGTGCAGGTGGAGGGGTGGATCAGATTTCTTGTTCTACTGCTCTGTAAATCAGTCAGGGTGTTTAAAACCATTATAATATGTTCAGCATTCACAAAATTGGTACAAATGTGTAGTTGTGTTTATTGAGTAGATAAATGCTTTTAATAGGAATCTATAACGTGATAGTTCCATAGTAAATTATGTATTTTGTATGTCAAAACAGAAAAACTGAAACTAAGGGTTAGAAAGCCTAGAAAACACTATAGAAGTTCATTTCATCTGCCCATTTTAACAATAAAATATGTACATTTTTTGCAATGAAAGAGCCAAGTGTTTGTTAAACATAATAATAGTATAATCTCAAACACACTTCTTAGAATATCTGAATGGAAGAATAAGGCTTAATTGGTAATGCATATCGAAAACTAAATCTGTTAAGTACAGCTATTGGTGGGGTTCGGGACAGCACTATGGCATGTGGATTATTTTGAGCTGAAGGCACCTGAGACCCTGCAGACCTTAGAGAACTTTTGCCCCTCCCTCAACTACGTAGAAGAATTTAAGTGGAGAGTCTTTGTCCTCGAATTAGCGGAGATACATTTTATCTGAGTGTCCTATCTGTGTGGCAAGGCAAACATCTTCTTATGGCTCTGTGAAACACATTCCTTTCCTCTCAAGTCCCACCCAGACTACTGCCCCTTCTCTCTCGTTCAGAATAACGTACACACCTCATTTTACCCGACTTTGAAATTTCCATGTTCATGTAGATTGTCTGTATATATGCTTATTACAGCTGCTTTTTCTCCTGTTAATCTGTCTTGTGTCAATATGATCCTTAGGCAAGCTAGAAGGATCTTGGAGGGGACAGGGACTCCTGGTCCCCAACACCATCTTGTGCTCACTTTGGCAGCCCAATGCCATTAGTCTCTCCCTACTTTCCTAGAATTTTGTTACACAATGTTTTAGGAGAATATTCCACAGTTCAGTTTCTTATTGTGACCGCCCTTATCAATGATTTATATAGAAAAGCCATGTTTTCTACAGACAGTGTTAAAATGTGGTAGGTGCCTGGACATATAAAACAGTTCTTTGAGTTTCTGTAATCATATGATAGGCTTTCTCTACTCCACCAAAGAGAAAAGAGCACAGCTTTCCTCCAAGGGCTTTGGAATTTAAAATGAAGATGAGTGAGTAATCACAGAAGACTGTTGTTAGCTTTTGCTAAGATTTATATGGTTTATTTCCTCTCCATAATCCTTCTGACCGTCATGATCAGAATCTGAGTATCATTTGAGTTTCATTGTTCTGTCCTCACATAACCTTTCGTTTGCTTCATTTTGCCTGTATCTTTTTTTTTTTTAAAGTACTACTGACATGTTCTGTTTGAAGTTCATCAAAAGCAATTTATTTATTCCTTTTTAGACACTGGTATGCATGGACAGAAATATAGAATAAGTAAATTATATTTTCATGCATGTGCACACATGCAGACATATAGCCGCAGCGTAGGTTAAAAATTGCTTATAATAAAGTAGAAATTTAAAATAATTTTGATAATGAAATTATACATATTATCATAACCTCCTAATTTTCCTGTGGCTGGTAATAGCCAGCTGGATATTAGCTGTGAAAATTATATAATCTTTCTTGAGACTCAAACAGAATCCCACAATACACAAATGTGTTAGAAATCATTTTTTTCTTCTAGAATTCTGTATCCTAATCATCGAAACAAAGGAGCCAAAGAATGTGTCATCAATAAAATTATTTTAGAATATGATTTCTGTAATAGGACTAGGAAAGAAATGAATAGCCTGAAACCTTAGTGTGCATGTCATCAATCTGCATTGAGGTTGAGCACAGTGCCCAGTGATTAATTCTTTTCGATTGGGAGAAAATATTTGCAACATAGGGGTCTCAGGCAAATAGTTTCAAAATTAGTTATTTTAAATGCTCCTTTGCTTAGATTTTTAGATCTCATCATATCACCCTGATCTTTATTACTCTTCAATTTCTCTTTATTTCAGTCTAAAAAATATAAAGCTGTTTGCCTTTCTCATTGATTATAAACGCAGAGTTTGAAGAATGAGAATTCTTAGTATAAAATGTTTTGGCTATAACTGCTGTCAACTACATTCACTTACTAAGCTGCTGAGTCGTTGAGGTGATACTCAGATGCCCTTTCAAAGCAGGCCTGAACTCCGGGATCCCTCCAGAGTCGTTTTATTACCTCAGCCAGTTCAGGTGTCATGCCACCATCTTGCAGAGTGTTGGCCATCGCAGAAAGTTGCTGTTGGTCTTCCTAGAGCAATGTTTTTGTGACAATGATAAACATGTGTTGTTATTTGGAATCAAAGATTTTTTTTTAAATATATCATTTCAATTTTATTATTTTTATCTCATTCTTTTTTTTTTTTTAAGATTTTATTTATTTGACAGAGAGAAACACAGTGAGAGAGGGAACACAAGCAGAGGGACTGAGAGAGGGAGAAGCAGGCCTCCCACCGAGCAGGAAGCCCGATGTGAGACTCGATCCCGGGTCTCTGGGATCATGACCTGAGCCGAAGGCAGTCGCTTAACCAACTGAGCCACCCAGGCGCCCCATTTATCTCATTCTTTTAGGTAATAATTTTGTTGAGCATATGCTCACTGTATCTTAAAGTCAGTGGAATCTTAAGTTTTCATATAATGGCTGAGTGAAGAGTTCTCCAGTGCAAAAACTATGTATCATTATATGGTGAAATTAGGATATTTTGGTATACACCATTAACTTCTGAATATGATGTCAAAGGGAGTAAAAATACTTTAAATCCATTGAGATCTCAGTCAAAATGCAAGGAGAAAATATAGTGTCTTTTACAAATGAATCCAAAACTAGGAGGTTAATTTGCTGAACCAAGGAAGATAATAAACGTCAGAAGAAGAGTCAGACTCAAACTACTTTGCGCGATGTCAGGTGGCTCCCAGTGAAGAATGGCCAATGAGAACTTGCTGCTTTTCTGATACAATTCAATTCATTGTTCTAAAGTAGTAATAATGGTTTATTTCACCATTATATTGGAAATCTGTTCTTTGCATTAAAAATGGAAAGGTTGTCTCTCATTGTCGAAGAGAGTCTCTGTCAAGACTAAAAATCTTATTATATCTGTCTTCACATGCAGATTTTATTGCTAACCCAAATTGATCAGATAACTAATAAGCCAAAAATTGTAAATGGCCAAAGTCTAAGAATTGACCGCATTTTCATATATTGGCATAGTAAACTTTTCAGTTTTTCTTCCCAATAAGTTGCCTGTGAGAGAGGGCTGCAAATTCAGTGAAGTATGCCCAGCCAGTTTAGCTGGGATTATCCCATTTTCCTCCTCTCATGAGTAGGGTTCCATTTAGGAAAAAGGATGCAATGAAACAGCTGTTCAAACTAGGTTGTCCCTAAAGGGACAAAATGACATGCTCTGTTGGCATATTTTTACAAATCAACTAATTTCTAATATACTCTTTCATTAAATTTTTTTTTCCAATTTCAATTTACACTTTATTTGAAAACAGTCTCATCTTGAACGTGTAAATGTCAAAAAGTATTCTTCCACTGAAAGTTCAGTCCTAGTACTTCCCCAAAGCACCAGCCATCCTATCAGCCTCATCCTATCTTTCAAGACCTTTTATTTTTTAGCTTATTTCTTGCATAGGTAAAGCCAATGGTGGGGGTTTTCAAACCAGGCTGTTCCTTATAAGCATGTGGGGGCACTTTTTAAAAATACTGATACTGGGACCTCCACCCAAATGAAATGAGGCAGAACCTCTAGGGTTTAGATTCTACAGAGGTAATTTTTAAAATCTTCCCAGTCACTCAGATGTGCAGCCTGAGTTGAGAATACCTGGCAATATGCAGTTTTCTTTAACCATAAATAATATCTTATTGGACACACTGTGTCTTGATTTCTAAATTTCTTCTATAGTTCTTAAAGGGCTGACGTAATTTAAAGAATCAAAATTCATATGTTTTAAGGATTGGGCCCCCCAAACACATTTGAATTTTTAAAGTATATAATAAAAAATTAACCAGTCTTATGGAAAGCTGTCTTCTACATAAACAGCCAAACTGATGGAAAACTGACTCCTACTGATAATCTTACTCTCATATTTTAAACGCTCCAGAAATTTCCCACCTCCCTCAAAACCCAAATCCCATGTGATGGCCCGCAAGGTTCTACATGTTTTAACTCATGTATTCCTTTTCAGCTTTCTTTCTCTCTCTCAGTCTCTGTCTCTTAGTCACTCCTTCTCCATTCCTCCTCTCTCTCCACACAATTTGTCTCTCTTTCCTCAAGATACATTAGACTTCTCATTGTTCCTTCAACTCCCCGAACCCCCATTTGAGAGCATCTGAATGGCTGTTCCCCCATGTCTTCCTCATGGCTCATCTCCAACATCATTTAAGTTTCTCCCAAAATATCACCCCCTCAAGAATGCCTTCCAGGGCCACCCTTTCTTCCATTTTTCCTTTATTCTCCAGCCCCCTGCCTTCCTTGATTTTTCTTCATAGTACTTATTCTACCTATATAGTGCATATGTCTTATTTTTTATCCTTTATATTAGACTATAAGCATGTGAAGGCAGTGATTTTTTTTTTTTGGCTCTATTCATTTCTACAACCTTAAGACTGAGAGCAGATCCTAATACATTGTATATGTCTCAGAAATATTGTAGAACAAATGAGTCAATAAAATGAGTACACTGATTAGTTCAGACTTCAGTTTCTAAAGAAACTTAAAGGGTTCTTCAATAACTTCTCACATTTTTCAAATAGCTCCAAAGAAGTTTGAATGGCACTGTGAAGAGATTTTAGTTCCTATGATACATTTGGGAAATCTTGGGAATTATGGTAGTTCTGGAATAGTTCATTCTCTCAAGGTTGTATAGATCTGGAACAATGTTGCATAGGAAGCAAAATATATATTCTCTACAAGTTACCCAGACTTTCCTCATCAGTATTACGTGGTGATCCTAGAATCTTATGGAAATCATTTTAAACTCTTGAGTCATATTTCCAAAGATTGCAGAACCAATATACCGAGGACAGAAGAAGATATCACAACCTTGTCATCTTGAGAAATGTCAGGTTAAGAAATGCCCAATTTTGTTACTATAAGACTTTCTCAGAGCCTTTGAGTTCTACCATTTGCAAGTTTCCAAGAAGTTGTTATAATATACGTTTCCAAACTTACTTGATCACAGAACTTTTATCCTAGAACATCTTGTGAAATCAGTGTTTATTGGTTTATATTATAGGGTTCACTTTGTCGAACACTGTCTCAAGGATGGCTGTAACAACACTCCAATCATGTGATAAAGTGTTAAAACTTTCAACTTTTTTTTTTTAAGTTGGTAGTGGATATTTTAGATATTCTAAGATAGAGTATTATAGTATCCAGAAAGGATGAGTTGAAATCTACTAAATATCTATATTAGGTTTGCCTCTAGTTTCTTTAACTTTATCCTTTACAAGTTCTATATTTATGAGATTAGTCTGTCAAGTATTAAACCAAAACAAGAACATGCTCCCATTAGCTGTGCTCCTCCTTCAACTACAGGTCTCCCCTCTCTCTCTCCTACTCCTCAGCTATAGTTTCTAAAAATGTCTTTATACTCTATCCCCATATTTTCTTCTCATTTCTCAACATACTTCATTGGATTCTGCATCCACTGCTCTTCTAAAACCCATCTCATGATATCCCCAGTGATCTCTAAATTATTAAATCCAGTAGACTTTAAATATATTTCTTTCCTGACCTCTCAAGACCTTTCATCTTAGATAAATTCCCTTTGGAACCCTTGACTGAATTCTGTGATTTGATACAAACTTGGTTTTCCTCTTACTATCCCATCATCTCCTCCAAACATTCCTATGCCTCCCAAATGACCAGAAGATGTTACTTTCTTTTTTTACGGTTTTATTTATTTATTTGAGAGAGAGAGTGAGCAAGAGAGAAAAGGATCCAGGGGAGGGGCAGAGGGAGCAGCAGACTCCCCACTGAGCAGGGAGCCTGATGGGGGCTTGATCCCTATGACCTGAGCTGAAAGTAGACGCTTAACCGACTGAGCCACACAGGTGCCCCGGAAATGTTTGATCTCTTTGATCCCATCCATTTCCTAATATACATCATACACCAGAGTGTAAGGCCAATACTACTGAGATTTAAATCTCTCATCAAATTGTCTTGTTTGAACTTGAAATGTACATTTTCAACCACATACACATGTGGACATGTTACAGAGCTTACAAACACATTTCTTAAATGTACTAGTTGTGCCCCATCCCCACTGGTGACAGTACTTCCTTTTTCAGTAATTCTTTCCATAAATGAGGATTTGACTTGCCATTCAGCTTTGCTGCACTTTTGAAGTAGCTGATGCTTTGTAATTACTTGTTCAATATCAGACTTCCCTCTCTTGAGGGCAGATACTGCTTTTATTTTATTTAGTGCTGATTCCTTAGTATATCCCCAGTGTCTAGTCAAGTGTCTGCCATATGAATCATAGTTTAATGAAATATGATTTTTTCAGGGGCACACGGGTGGCTTAACCTGTTAAGTGTCTGCCTTCGGTTCAGGTTATGATCCTGGGGTCGCAGGATTGAGCCTTGCACCAGGCTCCCTGATCATTGGGGAGTCTGCTTCTCCCCCTACTCCTGACCCCACTGGTGTTCTCTCTCTCTCACTTTCTCACTGTCTCTGTCTTTCTCTCAAATAAATAAAATCTTTAAAAATATATATAATTTTTTCAAATGATGTTAGATGTGTAGACTTTAATATATACATTTTAATGAGCTTACATTCAGAGTGATTATTGGAAAATAAATATTCGGTATTTACTAGGATCTTACAGAATTTGTTTTTAAGTGGATTTCCTATATTTCTGTTTGCTTCTGTAATAGTCCTTAAAACTCAATGAAAAAAACACTAACATTTTGTGGATAAAGAAACCCAAATGTAGAGAGATTAAGTAAGTTGTCCAAATTTACAGAACCAATAACAAATGAAGCTTATGGGCATTTTCTTTTAGGACTGTAATGTAAAAATATATAAATTGTAAAATAGCTAAATAGCTATAGAACAGTAGAACTTGGAAAGCCACACACACATAGGTGTTTAGCAATTAATCTGTTAAATAAACAGTTCAAGCCAGGGATAGAGTATATTAATCTTAAAAGTCAAAGGCTAAAGCAGGTCACTGAAACTATTACAGTTTTCAACAACTGAAGTCAAAATTTGAGTTACGTAGTACCTGCCAACTGATATTTGACACTTGAGGGCATAGGTCCTTCTGAGAAGTTGTCAGTCTTTCAGTGCTGCATAAGTGTTTTTACCATTTAGTGTACAATTTAATAAATGGCATTAACGTTAATTTTCAGTCAGCACAGTGGCAGCAATCTACAGAGTGTATATTATTTTCACGCCACCTGCACACCAGATCACTGAGACGTTAACCAGTGGAGGATTAACAATCATTTCTGATCATTAAAAGTATTTTTATAAAAATCCCTGCTCAGGAAAAGCACTCTCATGGAAGCCAGAAAAAGTGGGTTTTGCCCAAAACACTGGCTGTGCAATGCAGGCCATCTTGCTAATCCTTTTTGGCCTTTATCTTTCACATCTTTAAATATGGGGTTTATACCAGGTTGTTTCTGAAGGGTCAGTTTAAAGTCTTAGATCCTTAGGAACAGCCAGGGTCAGAGAGAAAACCAAACTACCCTTAAATAAAAAAGGGGGATCGCCAAGCCATGGAATGGTAAAGAATGCAAGGATATTGGAGTTGAGTTCTTGCACGTTCCCGCCTTACACACAGGAGAGGGGAACTGTAACCTAAAGAAGGTGGTGACTTACTGAAGCCAAGTTTGGGGAAAACTAAAAATGGAAGAGGAACCTAGCCAAACTCCTGTCTCTGCTTTACAAAGCATCTGCCCTAAAGTCATACTTAGAATTTCGGTCCAGTTTGTTAGAAAATGGCAGAGCAAGATGAAGGTTTACCAGTTCCTTTAAAATTAACAGCATGAAAGAGGTATTTTTCTTTTCATCCTAATGGCATCCCCTGGTAATTTACATGGTCCAACCCTACACTTCTGGAGGGGAAGGAAGAGTAAAGTACCAGGGTCATAGTCTTCTCTTAGCATGCTGTTCCTCTCTTTCTTATTGTTAGTGTGCAAAGAATCTAAGTTACACTGGAAGAAGTTTAGTTGATATTATCTGGAGGCAAACAACTGCTCCAGGACAGAACAAATGGAAATGAGCGTTTTCCTGTTGATTATACACTATTACTCCTTTTTTACGTGCGGTTAACTATTGTTCTTTGGAGAATGCTACACGTTCCACTTGTCAACTAAAATACTTCTATAAGTTTGCACATAAACTATTGGAAACTAAGCATGATTTTAGTGTATTTTAACATAAAATAATTATTACAAAATATAAAATAGAGTGAAATGAAATTCTTTAGATTGCTACCTTATAAACATAACTGTCTACTTGTATATATATTATTGCACAGACATCTTTACACAATTTTGAATTCTTAAAAAAAATTAATGCTCTAAAATAACCATTTCCCTGCCCAACATTATCTTTATAATTAGTGTTGAACAATAATAATTATAATAAACTAAGAAAATGTAGAGTTATTTCTCAGTTTGATTTTATGGAATGAATTCTTTTATATTTAGTAAATACAAATATTTTTCTCTAATACAATATATTATTTGATATTAGGTTTGATTCCTAGGAAAACAGTTAATGTTGAATTGGTACACAGAAAGTTTCAGTTAAAGAAAAAAAGGAAATCTTACACTAAGCAGAATTAAAGTTCCCCAAATTAATATTTTACATTCTTAAATTTTTGGTGTAGATTAGTACTGCAAATGTAGTTCCACTGTTTTATGGCTTAAACTCCACTGTAGGACTACAGCTATCATCATTTGTATACTTACTGCACTTGTGGGATTTACATAATCAATCCCAAGGGTAGCCATGGCTTTCATAATAGCTAGGATGGATTGCAAGGTGTTACTGTAAATTACTGCTTTGAACTCCATACATTCTTCCTCACTGTAACCATTCTTATGGATGATCCTATAATTTAAACAGGAAAAGCTTTTGTGAGTTGAGCAATTTTTTAAATAATATTAAAACACATCAACAATAATTTGCTTGAATAAAATTATAGTATATCTGTTACAGAAAGCATTGTCCATATGTATATGTTAAATCTGAACAATTTTATGGCTTTGGATTTTTATTATTATCCTTGGGATTTAATACAATATTTTCTTTCTGAACTCCTTGTGCTAAATATAAAGAGGACTTAGAATTTGTCCTAGGTAAACGAGTATTTAAAATGAGTAAATCATGAAAATTTTACTCAGAAAGCGTATTTATTTTCAAAAGAAAAATTTCTGGATTCCCAGGACAAAGATACACAGAGTTCTGAAACTAGTCTTTATAACATGATGTCCAGAGGAAGCAAAGTAATTTACTAGAGCATTCATTTCTTTTCCTATCACTTAAGACACACTGGAAAATGGGAGTGCCCGCTTTCTATTTACAGCATTAACAAAGGCATCTCTTTTTTTTTTTTTTAATGTAGGTAATTACCTGCTGTTAAATCCCTTGTTACTTTCCCATCTGTGTACGTGCCACTAGTTCTCAAAGTTGAAAGGCTCACTTTATTTGATGAACTCTTCTTTTCCTTCCACTCTCTCAATCAAAACTCAACATATTCTAGTTTTAGAATAAGATTAAAGTAGATGTATCTTCCAAAGCTGAAATGTCTAGGATGCTAATTATTTCATTGCATCTTTACTGTATAATATGTTGTTGCTCCTTTCTTTTTGTTGTTGTTTTGGAAGTGCTATCTGTATATTAGGCATCATTTTAGAAATCATACTCTGAAGTATTTGTGTTTTACTTATACACAGATAGGTTTTAACATAGGGGAAAAAGAATACAAATGCCCCCCCCCAAGATATTAAATCTTTTAAATACAAGAATTTTCTGCAGTGAAAGTAGACGTAGCCCCTGTATCCATTATTGATTGATTTTGATGTTTGCTTGCCAGTAATTATGATATTTCTGTTTTAAGCATGGTCATGTTTATCTTGCTGTATTAAACAAATAACTTTAATAATTAAGTAGACAACTAAAGGTAGAAAAATGTAATAAAATGTTTTTGTGGCTAGATCAAGAATAAGTTCATTAAAGAAATCTCAGTTCTTTCTCAAAAACTGAAATGGGAAAGTTATTTTAGTTACTAAATTAGAATGGCAGTTAATAGTAAACTTGGGGGCATTTAGGTTTTCTTTCTGGAAGAAGTTCTGATTCCTATTTTTTCAATATACGCTAAGGAAACTTCACAAAGCAAAATGGTAAAAGCATACTTTAAAAAATCCAGCTGTTTTAGGATTTTAAGCAATATTGTTTTCCTAGGGGCAGCATAAATACATTTGTGTGAGATAGAGCTTTCTACTTGCAAGATGATTCCTAAATCTGTTCCAATTAATGAGTTTTATGGGCATTTTTTTTTAAGATTTTATTTATTTATTTAACAGAGAGAAACACAGCCAGAGAGGAAACACAAGCAGGGGGAATGAGAGAGGGAGAAGCAGGCTTCCCGCCGAGCAGGGAGCCTGACATGGGACTTGATCATGACCTGAGCCGAAGGCAGTCACTTAACCAACTGAGCCACCCAGGCGCCCCATGGGCATTTTCTATAGCGTGCTGTATTATGTGCTGAAAAGAATGAATGAGTTATACTTTCTTCCCCAAAAACCTATAGACTAGAGCTCCACTGTCCCATATAGTAGCCACTAGATATTAATTAAAATTAAATTCCTCATTCACACCTGCCAAATTTCAAATGCTTATGGCCACCTATGCCTTGGAGCGGCCATGTTGGAGAGCACAGAAGGAGAATCTCCCTGTCATCGCAGATGTTCTATTGTACTAGATTACAGACAGGTAGAGCATAAAATCCATTTTGTGCAGTCTGATAGTATATAGCAACAATGTCTGCATGTGGTCCAATAAACTCGAAAACAAAAAGTGATAAACATTATTGGGAGTAGGTCTAAGGGATCACGGGAGACTGCCTGGGAGCAATGATGATCAGTTGAGTTTTCAAGAAGTCAGTGATTTCCAGACTGAGAAAGAAGAATGTTCTAGGCAGAAGGATCAATAGGACCAAATAGATGGTCACAGTGATCAAGCTTTCAGTGTCTGCTGAGCAGCCTGTTAAGTGCTTTCTATGTCTTCTCATTCCTTGCAGTAAGTCCTTTAAAGAAGGTAAAATTATTACATATATTTTACAGGAAAGAAATGTAGGCACAGATAAATGAAGGAACTACCTCTAACTTATTCCGTATGTAGTACAGTTGGCGATGAACGCAGTCTGATTTGGGAACCTGTGATCTGAGCCGCTAAGCTGCCCTTCCTAATCAGACACTTAGGAAATAAACTAGAAGTTCATCTGAAAGCCAGGGTGACATTTTAAAAAAGAAAAGCCCAGTGGAGTCAAATGGAATTAAAATAGGAACTCATGGGCATTTCAGACTAAATGGCAATTAAGAGATAATACTGATGTTTCTAAGGGCAATTGATGTGCAAGCCAGAGGCAGGAGTGATGAGAATGGTTTAAGAGTAAATGAAAGGTGGAAGAGTGAAGAGAGCTAAGGCAGACTAGTCTTCATAGAGTCTACTGGGAAAAGGAAGGAAGGAGGAGGTAGAATGAGGAGGTTCTTTGTTAGTAAGAGAAGCAATACTTGCTCATTGTAGAAAATGTGAAAAGCCCAGCAGTATTCAAAATGAAGGTGCACTATAACTTTAAATCCCAGTATTGAGAAGTAAATTATCATTGAACATTGGCCTATGTTCTTCCCTTTTAAGAAACTGTCTGTTTTGTCATAGTTGAAGTAAAATGTTTATGCAACTTTGGATCTTAGTTTTTCAGCTAGCATAAAGATTTTCTGCTATTAGAACTTCTAATGTACATGCAACTTATAATGGAAGCAAAAAAGTACAAATGAAAAGTGAATAGTCCTATACTTTTGCAAACTATTTCCTTGTGTTTTATTTTAATTTAGGGTACTTTAATCTCTCTCATATCTCACTATTTTAAATAAGACAATCTAAACCTCTTGGTGGATAAATGTTCATATTTTCACATTATTTTATTTTTGTGCTTTTTCAGATTTTAATTATTTTACTAAAATTCCCAGAAATAGGGCACCTGGGTGGCTCAGTGGGTTAAAGCCTCTGCCTTCCGCTCAGGTCATGATCTCAGGGCTCAGGGTCCTGGGATCAAGGCCTGCATCCAGGCTCTCTGCTTAGTGGGGAGCCTGCTTCCCCTTCTCTCTCTGCCTACCTGTGGTCTCTCTGTCATATAAATAAATGAACTCTTTAAAAAATATATATATATTTCAATCAGTAAGTGTTATTTTTCCAGGTTTCTATTTAGATTGAAAAATTATTTCTATAAATTTGCTATAACAAATAATTTTAGTGGTAGTAATGAGAAATATTAAATTTCCAAAACCTCACCCTTACTGGGTAATATTACTTAGAATTGTTTGCTAATTTACTAAGATAAAGAATAGTTTATTATTGCTTTAAATAGATATTTGAATTTTGTCTTGTGTGAATTGTCTGTTCATAGTCTCTTCCCATTTATATATATTGGACAGCTTATTTTTTGTTACCAATCTGTATGACTCTTTATATTGTGATAATCAATTACTTATCATATTTATTATAGGTTTTTTCTAGTTTTCTTTTAAAATTTTATGTTTTAATATATTTAGGAGTTTTAATTTTTACATGGCCAAATAATTGGCTATTTCTTGCTTTACTGTAATTAACTTCTTAGAGAATGGAGAGATGAGCGTCCTGTTCTTCAAAGACAGAAGAAAAGGTTAAAAAAAAAATGTGGTTTAAGTACACATGTCAAGTAATTCCAAAAGTGGGACTTAAATAATTGGATCATTGGGATGATACCCTCATGTGACGTATTCCAAAGAACAAGATCCTCCAACATAGAATGAAAAATAAGCCAAAAAAAAAAAAAAAAAAAGATTATCTTCTTCTCCTATGGCAAAAATTGTCCCTCAAAATAACTTTAAATGAGCGCTTTATTCCCAGGTAGGCAAAATGCCAATTAGGTTAAAAATACCATTTTCTCCTAAATTCAAATGAGTCATGGATGGACATATTTTGAAATGTTTATGGCTTATACCCACAACACTGAAGCCGTAAATTATGCCCAGATTAATATATTTAAAACATGAGTGCTTTGAGTATGCATCCTGTTGAGAGGCAAAATTTAAAAGACGAATGGATATTACAATATCACACATCAGTTATGCTCCCTGCAAAAAGATAGGAGGGAGGCTTGCCTGGGCATTGAGACAGCTCTATCACTATCTCCATGTGCACACCATCTGTCAGATTTTCTTAAAGTATTTCTTTTCAGACTGGTCAAGTATACAGACAGCCTTCAAATATCAAACATGTAAAATAGTGTATACCTACTTCATTTGTTTAACAATTGTACTTTTTCCAGATTCTCCCGCACCTGCAACAGAAAGAGGAGAGTGTTATCTATTGCTACACTTAATTCATATAGATAATAAAACCTGGGATTGTCACTTTCTTGTGGGTAAATCTTGACCAGACAGCTCTCCTATATAAAGAAGGAAAATAATGTCCGCCAAGTCTTGAAAGGTATTAGCTGCCTAATTGCCAGGAGAGCAGAAGAAAATAAAACCCCTCTATATTGATGTGAAATCCAGGTATAGGTCTGGCTTCAAGGTAAAGGGTATCTTCTAAAACAAGCAATGTATACTCTCAGGAAGAAAAAATATTGTTTTATTTGAACATAATTTCCTGGGTTTGCGCCCCAAGGAAGGTGGTCCCAACTTTGCAGTCTCTAGAAAACTCTGTCTCCCAGATTGTCTCCTCAAATATCCTGTTTGATTAAATAGCAATAAGAAAAAGAACATCAGACACTTGTCTTTTATTTCCAGAACTGTTTGAAGGCTGTTTTATTTGAAGAATGGACTCTTGTCTTTATTATTTTGTTAACCTTGGTACATAGGTATTTTCTGCTTAAATAAAGGAAAGTGAATAACACAACACTAAGCAAACCTAAAGAGCCTGCAGAAAACAATGATGCAGGAGTATCTGAAAATGGATTACACACTCCATGGGAAGGAACAAGGGGCGGCAATAATACCATAGAGAACCAGTTGCATTTACCTGGGACATTTATTGTAGCTGATGATATACAATATACAACTTTATTTCAGTATGTTTGGCAAACATCGTATAAAGAGATGCAAAATTCGCATGATTTTTTAAAAAGATTTTATCTATTAGAGCATGAGCAGGAGGGAGAAGCAGAGGGAGAGGGAGAAGCAGACTCCCCAGCTGAGCAGGGAGCCCGATGCAAGGCTGGATCCCAGGACCCCAGGATCATGATCTGAGCCAAAGACAGATGCTTAACCAACTGAACTACCCAGGGGCCCCCCAAAATCACATGATTTTTAAAATATAAAAGATGAAACTTCGATGAAAAAATCTGATTTTTTCCAGCTATGTCTCAAGGTCTTTTAAGCATATTTCTTGAGCGTCCTTTGCCATTAATGAGTGTTGACTTGGGAAACGAAACCCAAGACTTATTGAAGTAAGGTGACCTAGGTTTGAGAGTTTGGCTCTGTCCCCATGTGTGCACACATGTGTGTTTGTGTGTAGCTGTGATATCTTCGGTAAACTCATTAGCCCCCTAATTTCCTTATCTATAAACTGAGAATATTTACCTCGCCAGATTATTATAAGACTCTAATGTCATAATAAGCATGAACTTACCAGCCAACTACCATGCAAAATAAAACAAACCAATGTACTTAACAATCCAAGGACGAAGGAAATTCTGTGGTGTTTGAAAAGAGAACATTGTTAAGATCTCCTACTTGTACTAGATGAATGATGCTGGAGCCACTGGGTATTTATGTGGCTAAACAATATTGACTTTTATATGACAGTAAGGCAAAATTAATTGATTCATAAACATGTATGTGTTTTTGTGTATAATGAAACTCTAAAAATTCTAGAGCAATATGTAGAAAAATCTTTTTAAACTTGAAAGTAGACACAATATTCTTAGATAAGACATTAAAAAAATCAAACAACAAAAAGTTGAAAATTGATAAATTGGACTTGAACATTGTTAAAAATGTTTCCTCTCCAAGAGGCAGTGTCAAGAAAATGAAATGACAAGCCACTGACTAGGAGAAAACATTCACAGCCTGTATGTCAGGCAAAGGACAGGTGCCCAGATGTATCAAAACTATTGTAAGTTCATAATGGGAAGACATATAGATCCAATAAAAATCACACAAAAAAATTGAACAGACATTTCTCAAAAAAAAGTATGTGACCAATAAATTTATGAAAAGATGCCCAATATCACTAGTAATCAAGGAAGTGCAAATGGCACCACAGAGAGATGGCATTACATATGCAGTAAAATTGGCTAAAATTTGAAAGATTCATAATACCAAGTACCAACAAGGATGTAGAGCAACTGGAAGGCTCTAACGTTGCTCGTAGAAAAGTACGCAGTCTAGCCACTTTGGAATACAGTGGGAAGCTCTTAAGATGTTAAACATAAACCTATCATGTGATCCAGTCATTACACTCTTAGGCATTTACTCCAAATAAATGAAAGTGTACATCGTCACAAGGATTCGTACATAAACATCCATAATGGCTTTGTTTGATAGCCCCAGAGCAATAATACTCAAGTGACCATGAACAGGGATGATAAACAAAATGTAGTCCATCTTTATAATAAAACGTTACAGTAAAAAGGAGCACGCTACTGGCTCATGCAACAACATTAATAAACTTAAATATGCTGAGTGAAAGAAGACAAAAAGTATACGTATCCCATATATTCCCTAGTATATTTGTCTTGCTTATATAAAACTCCAAAAGTACAAACTAAAGCATAGTGAGAATGCAGACTAATTCTTCCTACTCACAGGAGAGGAGAAAGGCAAGGATTGTAAAGGCACGTGAGGAAAATTTGTGATAAAAATGTTTGGCATCTTTAATCATGGTAATAATGATTTCATAGGTGTGTATGTCTATCAGAGCTCATCAAGTTGCACCATTTCAGTATTTGTAATTTATTATATGTAGATTTTTTTCTCAATAATCTTGTTTAAAAAACATATACCATCACTAACTTAGAACCATAACATTGTAGGTCATTATCCTGAATAATACAGAACATAAAACACCAACAATTTTTGGGGCACCTGGGTGGCTCAGTTGGTTGGGCGACTGCCTTTGGCTCAGGTCATGATCCCGGAGACCCGGGATCGAGTCCCACATCGGGCTCCCTGATCGGCGGGAAGCCTGCTTCTCCCTCTCTCACTCCTCCTGCTTGTGTTCCCTCTCTGGCTCTGTTTCTCTCTGTCAAATAAATAAAATCTTTAAAAAAAAAAAAAACACCAACAATTTTTAAGGTCTAATAGTACCATAAGATCATTAATATGTGTGTGTTTTATAAAGTAGGATATTACATATTTATAGTTATATTTTAAACAGTAGGATAAATGCAGTGGGACTCAGGAGTGTTTATGTAAGAGTGTTGATTAAAATGATGAGTAATGTGAGGATGGCTTCCATAAGAAGAGTCTAAAAATGGATATGATTCTTGAGAGAAAATGATGGGAAAATTTAGTTAAAATTACTGCAATATGTAGGGCATATTGTATAGAGTATAAATGGGATATAAAGACATACTTTTTAGTGCATCTATGTGATAAGTATTTATGTATTTATCTTTAGTGTATTTATGTAATAATATCTATTTATCTTTATGTGAAGGAGGAGGTAGTAAGGGACCAACCACGTGAACTTTGAATGTTCTGATTTTATAGATAGGAGAAAAACAGAGTCACCAAGAGTTGGCAAACCTGATAATATGAATTTGTTCATAAAAGTTTTAGATACAGTCACTGATAAATCTGGAAAGTATTGGGGGGAATTCAGTATTTTGTAGTTGATATTAAATCATATTTTTTAGAATGTATCCTCAGGTTACAACTAACCCTTATCCATGTAAATAAACACGACATTGAAATATGGTATTGACCAAAGACCTGAACTAAAATACCGATGAGTAGATTTTTTGGTTTTCTCATCCTAATTTCTGTATCTTTAAGAGAAGCAACTGGCAGCTCCAAAAACTGGGTCACAGGACATCTTGGAAGTCTCAGTGTGCGTGCTAATTTTGGACAGATTTCAAAGTAGCACAGCTAAGGCAGTTTTAAAATTTCCCAGGAAAAATAAATTCAGGAAAACTAATGAATACATATCCCTTACCAGCATGGCAGTCAACTGCCTTGTTTTACTTCTGTTTTTATGTAAGCAAAAGTAGTATGACCTTAAGTAACCCTCAATCTCGGAATTTTATTTATAGCTATATCAAGATATATATTGAATCGGAGGGCACTGAGTACCCTGTTTCAGTTTTTAACTCCACGGTCACCCACTTTATTCTATTTTCCCTACTCTACTTTTTCCTAGCACTTATCTTATTCTACAAACTTACAACTTACTCACATGCTGTTTTTAATTTTGCTTGTCTGTCTTCCCATGCTGTTAGTTCAGCCACACAAGGGCGGGTGTCTTTGTTTTGTTCCCTGATGGATCTAAATCACCTAGAACAGTGCGTAATTGTAGAATTTCAATGAAATAAGTGAATCCTTTAAATTCATACTTCAAATATAAAATTTTGCCCTCTATCTTGTATATTATATTTTTCACATTGCAACATTTCTGCCTGATTGGCACTATTTTCTTTAGCCGTGATAAACGGATAAAATGACACCTAAATTTAATTCTGCTTCACAGCGAATTTGTATTGTCTCAGCCTATCTAACTGTATCTTGTTTCCTGCAGTTATCTAAAATAGTGGCTCACCTTATATAGTAAGGGTATCAGAGTGGTAAAGCTATGGGAAATGAAATTGTATTACCTGGTGGCGATAAATGGATTCTTCCTCTTGGGTAAGCCTCGAGCATACTTCTTCTTATGGCTTTACATTAGTGTGGTCTACACCACACAGCGTAAAACTTGATGAATGCGGAATCAACCACAACAATTTGCTAATCTTTCTTTGTAGACTTTTAAAAAGTAATCAAACATGAACTGACAGATAGGGCTAAGCCATCTCGTTTAATAGAGACTGCTATGTCCAAGAGTAAAACTTTTGAGGCTCAAATAAAAATCACATTAAAATATCACCTCACCTATCATCAGAAGACAACTAGTTTTATTATTTTGCATGGCTAAGGATTGCTTACTTGCCATGAGCTTTGTACAATATCTTGGTTTGCTGGCTTTAAAAAATTTGCTACTTTGCTCCAGGCTGTGCATCACGTTGGAAAAATAAAAAAGGATTATCTGGTAGGATTATAAAACTGTTCTTGGTAGTTTTGTTTTAAATTCTCTAACAGTCAATGTGGACATTCGAAATTATAGCACAATCCTCAATTGGAGACTGTCTCATTTCTCCATATTTATATTTATATTTATAAATCATTTGCTATGTGGAAAATTACAGAGTCATAAAGAAGTGGGCAGAAAGCCAATGGGCTCAATAAGGAGTCTCCTGCTTGTTCATGTACGTGTATTTAGTGCTAGATTTTGTTCGATAAGAATGGAAATGTTGGGGGAAAAAGCTTTGGAGAAAATAAGAGACTGAGAAAAGGAACTCATCTCAATTATATTTTATTGGTAATCATAAAACATGAAGATCTGGCACGTTTCCAAAATTATTTCTGAATCTAGAGGGTATCTTATAATAAAATGGTTCTTTCTAGGTTAGCCGATCACTGATGAGCTTTCTTGGGTATGCAGAATAATCAGTCATGTTTGAAGAACTGTACGTAGGGTTGTTTTTTTTTTTTTTTTTTTTTTTAAATGAAACTACATGTGAAATGTGAGTATTTTCTTTGGAAAACTTTATAAAAGGTATCTGGAACATTTCTTGCTCTATGTAGTGACCCTAATCTTCTATATGAAGATCCAGTATAGTCAGCTACAACATTAATAGGAAAATTCCTGAAGAAAACTCAATCTCTCTAAAATCGTATTTATTATCGGAAACTCTATTATACAGTTATATCTGAAATAACTTATCAAGTCCCAGACTCACAATGATTCTGGGTCATAGTTTACCATTCTCACAATGATTCTGGGTCATAGTTCACCATTCCATTCTTGTATAATGAGATCATGTTACAGAGTCAAATATAGCCATCAAAACAGCATGTTCACATAGGCTGAGGGCGTCTGGAAATAATCTCTTCCTTCCAAACTGGTCATCACTAAAATTGTTTTCTGGGTCAAGGGGTACCGAGGAATTTTATTTCTTGAAAGTGGATAATGTTTTAAATAATTAAATATTTAGGTTTATGCCTCATTTTTTAATACTCATAAGTTATTCCTAAGAATTAGAGATTTTATTCCACATTTTTATTTGCAAATATTAAAAACAATTTTAAAGCTATCTGTACTTGTAACTGAACTTCAACTGAACACACTCCAGGCTTGATTGTTCATTTGCTAAAGGAGGCAAAATGAGAATAAACACTTCAACTTGTTATCCTGCATAAGATTTCTTGTAGGTGGTTTTAAAAAATCACACAATTGTGCAGTAGAATAAAACCTCAGAAATCAACCAACTACACATATCGTTTCATTCTATGTATGAGAAAAATGGGTCCAGTAGAAATTGTGGTTCTCACCCAAAGCCACATATCTACCTTAAAACAGAGAAGCTATGTCGTCTGACTCCCATATTAATGCTGTAATGTTTGGGTTTTTTTTTCCTTTTTTTTTTTAATTTAATTTTATTTTTTCACTGTTCCAAGATTCATTGTTTATGCCCCACACCCAGTGCTCCATGCAATAGGTGCCCTCCTTATTACACACCACCAGGCTCTCCCATCCCCCCACCTCCCTCCCTTCCAAAACCCTCAGTGTATGCTTGTCATCCATTTATAACCTGCAGGCATAGGCATAGAAGGTTCTCAGGGTGGCCCTTTGGAACCAACTTAATTTTATTGCACTGACTCTTTCTCTTTCTTATGGATCAACACAAAATTATCTGTCTCTTCCGCAGGACAACCTTTCAGATCATCTAGACTGAGGGTAGGAAAATATAATCAGCACTTTGGAATTAAAGAAATACGGGCTTGCCCTCATGTCTGACTTCGGGTATCAACTTTGATCAAATTTAATGAGTCGGTTTTTTCTTTTATAAAATGGGGCTATTAATGTCTATCTCTTAGGATCCGGGCAGGTTAAATTAGAGATATGAAATACCCAGGACATACTTTAACTTATGGTGAGTTCTCAACATTTTTTTTTTATTTTTGCTTAAATTTTTTTTCAGTGTTCCAAGATTCATTGCCCATGCCCCACACACAGTGCTCCATGCAATAGGTGCCCTCAGTACCCACCACCAGGCTCTCCCATCCCCCCCCTTCCCTCCAAGTCCTTCAGTTTATTTCTGTGTCCAAAGTCTCTCTTGTTTCATTTCTCTCCCTGAATTACCCTACTTCCCATTTCCTTTCCTTCTCCTACTGTCCTCTATATTACCCCTTATGCACCGCACGTAGGTGAAACCATGTGATACTTGACTTTCTCTACTTGGCTTATTTCACTCAGCATAATCTCTTCCAATCCAGTCCATGTTGCTACAAAAGTTGGATATTCATCCTTTCTGATGGAGGCGTACTATTCCATTGTATATATGGACCACATCTTCTTTATCCATTCGTCTGTTGATGGGCACCATTTTCTTTTAATTGAAGCATGCTCTATCTCTTTTCTAAGAGACTTCAAGTTTAATACGTTCTGTTCCTTTAATCCTTTCTTGTGGAACATATATTTGACCCCTTCCACTTGGAAGTGTGCTTCATGTGAAAACCAGTGTTTGAAATACTGGTGCTGAAAACTGGGCTGTAGATATCAGGAGATTCGCCAAAACACTGATACTCTGATGTAGTAGGATAGGAATGCAACCTCAGCTGCCCTTGCCCTTCGTGCTTCTTTTTAAGTAGAATGCTTCATTGGGACCATGATTCTTTTGCCACTTTTTTTTCTTCTGTAGCTTTATCATATTCTTTACCTATATTGAGTTTGGAGTATTTAAGATTTTTCCACTTTTATTCCGCACCGCCCCTTAATAAACAGGTTCTTCCTTGTACCACACATGTATCATCTTTTTTAAACCTCAGTTGACGATCTCTGTTAAATTCCATTTTGTTTATTTGGACCAGTCATTTCTGGTAGTTGAAGTTAATTAGAATTTTGACTTTGTCACTCTGTGTTGCCAAACCCTGAATCTTACTTGCGTATGAAATGCTGCTTATCCACCTTCACTCAAATCCCTGATAAGAGCATTGAATAGGAAAGGGTGAGGGGCAGGAAACTGAGTCAAATCCCTGAATCATCATTAGCCCTTGTTCACTGTTTGTAGTAAACAACGCTAGCAGTGTAGTAAACAGGGCTAACAGTGGTTACTATGACAATCACTGAAGGTTTCTGTACACACTACTTACCTGATTAAGGGAATTGCCTTTATAGCTTGTTTGGTAAGAGCTTTTATCAGGAACAGATGAAAGAAATTTATTATATTTAGTTCAGCTTCTAACATAATGATTTTTCTCCTTTAATGTGATACGGTTGTGAACGATATTAATGTTCTAATACTATTTTAACTATGCAGTCTGGGGATAACCTCCCCCCCCAACACACACACACACACACACACACACACACACACACACACACACACTTTTTTTTTTTTAATTTTATGCATTGTTAGGATCAGCTTGCTGATAATTGGTTTTGGTCATAGGTATACAACATATTGATTCAACAAATCTATACATTACTCCATTGTATATATTGAGTATATGATAAATGCTCACCAAAATAGGTATAATGACCATCTGCCACCATATAGTGTTATTGCAATAGTATTGACTATATATCCTATGCTGTACTTTTCATCTCTGTGACTTACTTATTTTATAACTGGAAGTTTGTAATCCTCTTTAGCTGTTTCTCCCATCTTCCCTACCCACTGGTCTTCTGGCAACCACCGCTTCTCTGTATTTAAGAGTCTACTTGGTTTTTGTTCATTGGTTTCGTTTTTTTTAGATTCCACATATGAGTGAAATCATATGGTACGCATTTTTTCTGGGTTGTTTCATTTAGCATGATACCTCTAGGTCCATTCGTGTTGCAGACAGCAAGACTTCATTTTTCTTTATTGCTGAGTAAGAGTCCATTGTATTTACCAAATCTTCTTTTCCATTTATCTGTTGATAGACAGTTGGATTGCCTCTATATATTGCCTATTGTAAATGATGCTGCAGCAAATAGAGGGCTGCATATATCTTTCCAAATTAGTGTTTTAATTTTCTTTGGGTTAATATCTAGCAATGAAATTACTGGATCATACAACATTTGGGGGAATTGTTTTTAATTTAGGGGGAAAACTTCAAGCTGTCTTCCATAGTGGCAACACCAATTTCCATTCTCACCAATAGGGAACAAGGGTCCCCTTCTCCACATCCTTGCCAACACTGGTTACTTCTTGTCTTTTTTTGATCCTAATGTTTCTGACTGGTCTGAGGTGATAGGTCACCATGGTTTTGGTTTGGATTTCTTTACATCCTATGGTTTTGATTTGTATCACTAATGATGATTAGTGATGTTGAACATCTTTTAATGTGTCTTTTGGACAGCTATAGGTCTTTGGAAAAAAAGTCTATCCAGGTTCTCTGTCTATTTTTTAATTGGATGATGATGATTTGTCATTGAGTTATGTAAGATTTTTATACATTTTGGCATTAATCCCTTATCAGAGATAACATCTGCAGGGGTGCCTGGGTGGCTTGGTCAGTTAAGTGGCTGCCTTTCAGCTCAGGTCATGATCCCAACGTCTTGAGATTGAGCCCCATGTTGGGCTCCCTGCAGGGAGCCTGCTTCCCCATTTCCCTCTGCCTGCCACTCTGCCTATTTGTGCTCTCTCTCTGTCAAATAAATAAATAAAATCTTTAAAAAAAGAGAGAGAGAGAGATTACATCTGCAAATATCTTCTCTTACTAGGTTGCCTTTTTTTGTTGTTCTCCTTTACTGTGTAAATGTGTATATATATATATATATATATATATATATATATATATATATATATTTGTTGTTTTGGTGTTGTTGTTGTTATTGTAGCTCCAGTAGTTTGTTTTGCTTTTGTTTCACTTGCCTGAGGAGATATTTCCATAAATAAGTGCTAAGAGTGACATCCAAGAGGTTACTGCCTTTGTTTTTTCCCGGAGTTTTAAGGTTTCAGGTCTCCCATTTAGGTCTTTAATTCATTTTGAGTTTATTTTTGTATGTGGTGTAAGAAGATGATCTAGTTCCATTCTTTGCATGTAACTCTCCAGTTTTGCCAGCACCATTTATTGAAAAATCTGTCCTTTCGTCCATTGTATATTCTTGCCTCCTTAGTCATAGATTAATTTATCATATAAGTGTGCATTTATTTCTTGGCTCACTATCCTATTCCATTGATCTATTTGTCCATTTTTGTGCCAGTACTGTAGTATTTTGAATACTGAAGCTCAATAGTGTATCAAAAAATCTGTGATTGTGATGCTTCCAGCTTTGTTCTTTCTCAAAATTACTTCTGTTATTCAGGTTCTTTGTGCTTTCATACGAATTTTAGGATAATTTATTCTAGTTCTGTCAAAAATACTATTAGTGTTCTGCTGGAAATTGTATTGAATCTGTAGATTGCTTTGGGCAGTATGGGCATTTTAATATCATTCATTCTTTCAGTGCATGAGCATAGTACAGCTTTCCATAGGTTTGTACTTCCTTCAATTTCTTTCATCAATATTGTATAATTTCAGAGTACAGGTCTTTCACCTCCTTAGTGAAATTTATTCCTAGGTATTTATTCTTTTTGGTGCATTTGTAAATGGGACCTTTTTTTTTTTTTTTAAATCTCTCTTTCTGCTACTTCATTGTTAGTGTATAGAAATGAAACTGGGGGCTCCTGGGTGGCTCAGTTGATTGGGTGACTCCTTCGGCTCAGGTCATGATCCCGGAGACCTGGGACCGAGTCCCACATCGGGCTCCCTGCTCGGCGGGAGACCTGCTTCTCCCTCTCTCATTCCCCCTGCTTGTGTTCCCCCTCTGGCTGTGTTTCTCTCTGTCAAATAAATAAAATCTTTTAAAAAAAAAAGAAATGAAACTGATTATGCATATTAATTTTTTATCATGCAGACTTACTGAATTCATTTATCAGTTCTAGTAATATTTTCGATGGAATCTTTGGGGGTTTATACATGTCGTTTACAAAGAGTGAGTTTTACTTCTTCCTTACCAATTTAGATGCCTTTTATTTCTTTTTTTCTTATCTAGTTACTGTGCCCAGAACTTCCAATACTATGCTGAATAAAAGTAGTGAAGTGGATATCTTTATCTCGTTCTTGATCTCAGAGGAAAAGTTTTTAATTTTCCACCACTGAGTATGTTCCTTGTTTGTTGAAAGTTCTTATCCTGGATAGATATTATTTTGTCAAAGATTTTTCAGATGATCATGTTTTTTATGCTTTCTCTTATTAATGTGATGTACCACGTTGATTTTGTGAACTGAACCACCCTTGCGTCCCTGAAACAAATTCCACTTGATTGTTGTGAATGATTCTTTTAATATATTACTGAATTCAATTTAATATTTTTTTTAGGACTTTTGCATGTAAGTTTATCAGAGATACTGGCCTGTAGTTCTTTTTATTTTCTCCCTCCCCCCTTTTGTGTGTGTGTATGTGTGTGTGTGTGTTTGTGTGTGTGTGTGTGTGTGTGGTGTCTTTGGTTTTGATATTAGAGTATACTGGTCTCATAGACGGCATTTGGAAGTTTTCCTTCCTCTTGTATTTTTTGTACTAACTTAAGAAGAATAGATATTAACTCTAAATGTTTGGTAGAATTTACCTTTGAAGGCATCTGGTCCCAGACTTTTGTTTGTTTTTTTTTAATCCATTCGGTCACCTATATCTTTTGATTGGAACATTTAGTCCATTTACTTTTAAAGTAATTATTGTTAGGTATGTACTTATTGCCATTTTGATAATTGTTTTCCTGTTTTGTTTTGTTTTGTTTTTTTTGTAGTTCTTCCCTGTTCCTTTCTTCTCTTGTCCTCATACCTTGTGATTTGATGGCTTTCTTTAGATGTTATCCCTGAATTCCTTTTTCTTTATTTTTTTTGTATCTGTTACAGGCTTTTGATTTGTGATTCTCTTTAGATTCATATATAACATCTTACATCTAGAGCAGTCTATATTAATAGTCATTAAGTTCACCACATTCTAAAAACATGCAATTTTCTCTCTCTCCTTGATCTTTAATGTGTATAAAGTCATACTTTATGTCTTTTATTTTCTGTATCCTTTGACTAATTTTGTATGATATAATTGGTTTCCTGCTTTTGTGTTTTAACCTTCACCCTGGCTTTATAAGTTATTAATCCATTACCTTTACTTGGTGTTTACTTTTACATGTGAAATTTTTTCTTTTCATAATTTTCATCTATTATGATCTTTCCTTTCCACTCAAAAATTTCCTTTAGCATTACTTGTAAGGCTGATTCAGTGGGGATGAACTCCTCTCACTTTGTTCATCTGGGAAGCTCTGTATCTCTCCTCCTACTCCAAATGATAACCTTGCTGGGTACAGAGTTCTTGGTTGCAGGTTTTTACCTTTCACTACTTTGAGTATATCATGTTGCTCTCTTCTGGTCTCCAATGTTTCTACTGAAAAACCAGCAAAGAGCCTTATGTAGCTGGCCTTGTATATAAGTTTTCTTTTTTTCTAACTGCTTTTAAAATTCTCTCTTTATCATCATTTTTTGCTATTTTAGTTACTATGTGTCTTTTCATAGACCTCCTTGGGTTAATCTCATTAGGGACTTTCTGTGATTCTTGGTCCTGAGTCTCTTGTTCCTCCCAGACTTTGTCACTCTTGATGATGCCACTGAGTTCCCTTAAATGACATCCATTTTTTACTCTTTGCTATTCAGCTTCCTCACTTTTCATTACTCTCTTCCACATTGCTGACTTGTTCTCCTGAAAATTCCAACCTGTTATTGATTCCCTCTGGAGTATTTTTATTTTTTTATTTTTTTATTTTAGTTATTGAATGCATCATCTCTGACTGGTTCTTTTTAATATTTTGTATCTTTGTTAAAGCTCTCATTGAATTTATCTACTCTTCTCAAGTCCAGTGAGTATCATATTTTTTTATTTAGCTTTTTTTGTTGTGATTTTGTCTTATTCTTTCATGTGAGACATATTCCTCGTCTCATTTTGTCTAACTCTGTTTGATTCTATGCAATAGGGTGATCAGCTACATCTCTTGATCTTCGAAATAGTGGCCTTGTGTAGAAGAGGTCCTGTGGTGCCCTATATCATAATGCCTCCCTGGTCACCAGAACCAGGTTATCCGGAGGTGTGCGGCTCCTGTGTGGCTGCCTGCACCCTACTGTTGTCACTGACTTGCACTTGTTTTCTTCCCAGCCATCTGCAATGCGTTAGGTGCAGACACACCCAGTGGCTGGGCTTGCTCCCTGTATAGCCGGCTACGAAACTTGGATGCAGGAATGGTGGATGTGCTGGTGTAGGGAGTTATCATCCCTTCTCCCCAAGACAGGGATCATTTTGGAGTGGTGCTGATTCCTGCTGGGATGGCTTGCACGGTGTGGTGAAAGGGGGGTCTTTAAGGGCAGGGACTCAGCTTTCTATTGTTTTCTGACTCTCCTGGAGTTAAGCCCACTGATTTTTAAAGTAGTCAGAGTTAAACCCCACTGATTATAAAATCTCTCCAATTTAAGCCCCACTAGTTTTCATAGCCAGACCTAATGGAAACTTCCACTGTGATTCCCCAGTTCCGGGGTGCCTGGGGCGGAATTTAATTCTTTTGCTTTGCTGCACTTGTGGTGTCCCTCTTGTTTGGGCTAGTCAAACTGGGGGTTTGGTTCACAACTGTGTCTCCACCCTCCTGCCCTTTTCAATGTGGACCCCTCTCCACAGTTAACTGCAGAAGGTCTGTTTGGCCCATCTTCAGGTCATTGTCAGAGTTAGTTGCATATGTGTACCTGTTACTTCAGTGTGTCCAAGGAACAAGGTGAGCCGAGCATCCTCCTACACTACCATCTTCCCTGTACTCCCTTCAAAACTTATATTTTATACCCTTTACCAATTATTAATGTTTTATCCTGTTTCCGCTCTTTCATATGTATATGAAATAATGTTATATATGTATTTATATATATAATATGCTTTGTTTTGCTGAACCTCTGAAAGCAGACACTTTATTCGTAAATACTTCAGAATGCATAAGAATAAGGTTGTTTTTTCTATAAAATCATGATACCAGTTTCATGCTTGAGAAAACTTATATTAATCCAAAATGTGAGCTAATATATATTCTATATTCAAGCTTGCTTGATTGTTCCAAAAAATGTTTTTCATACCTCTTATATTTCTTGGATCCAAGAATCAGTCAAGGTTTATATATTCTCTTTGGTTACTGTGCTATTTGTTTAATTAAGAATATTTCTTTTTTTTTTAAATTTATTTATTTGAGAGAGAGAGTGAGTGAGAGAGAGCATGAGAGGGGAGAAGGTCAGAGGGAGAAGCAGAACCCCCCAGAGCTGGGAGCCTGATGTGGGACTTGATCCCAGGTCTCCAGGATCATGACCTGAGCTGAAGGCAGTGGCTTAACCAACTGAGCCACCCAGGCGCCCTAATTGAGAATATTTCTATTTTCATATTGTTTTTAATTTGTTTTCATGACGTTAGCATTCTTGTAAAGTCTAGGGTAACTTCTTATATAATGTCCAGTATTCTGCATTTATCTGATTAGATTCAGCATAAATATTTTAGCAAAAATATAATACTGTGGTTTTGGGGTTTTTTGTATATCACATCACTATGTTTATGGTATCAGATATATTTCTATGACTATTAGTATGTCTAAGTACCTATTTCTATGATAGAATACTAATAAGATTCATAAACCTGTAAAACACCTTATCAGGCAAACTAAGCATGTTTCATTCGTGAGAAATACTGTGGTTATGTACTATCTTCTCTAATGAAATGTAAGTATTTCTAATTTTATACTTGTTTTACAAACATAATATTTATTTATTTATTTATTTATTTATTTATTTATTTATTTATTTATTTTTAAAAGATTTTATTTATTTGACAGAGAGAAACACAGCTAGAGAGGGAACACAAGCAGGGGGAGTGAGAGAGGGAAAAGCAGGCTTCCCGCCAAGCAGGGAGCCTGATGTGGGGCTCGATCCCGGGTCTCTGGGATCATGACCTGAGCTGAAGGCAGTTGCTTAACCAACTAAGCCACCCAGGCGCCGCCTACAAACATAATATTTAAAAGATTATGTGAACCTTTTTGGATTTTGAGAAGTATTTTAAAAATATGTCCTCTTTCTTATCTCATGACTGTACATTTTAGGCTGAAAAAGGAAAATGTGGTTTTCCCCAAAGAGGTCTATTTTTTAATTTGACAGAGAGAAACACAGCTAGAGAGGAAATGCAGTCAGATGTAAGAGAGGAAACAGCAGGCCTCCTGCCCAGCAGGGCACCCAATGCAGGGCTCAATCCAGAATTCCGGGGATCATGACCTGAGCCAAAGGCAGATGCCTAATGACTGAGCCACCCAGGAGCCCCCAAAGAGGCCTATTTTAACTAGAAACATAGATAATAGTTTGTCTAACTGTTCATTAATTGAGGAAAAGGCACTCACACCCTTTTTTGTATAATAATGTTTCAAAAAAAGGCCTTGGTTAATTACATGGTTATTTTATACTCATTTGAGAATTGGGCAAAGGAAAAGAGAGGATTGAATATACGAAATCTCTAGTTCTCCCTTGAGTTGTCCCTCCTAATTTCTAGACCCATATACTCATCTATATAATAGATATCTCCAGGTGATTGTGCTATAAACATTACCCATTTGAATGTCCTAAATCATTTCTCCTTTCATATCTTCCCCAACCTAAACTTTGTCTTTCCTTTCACATACCAATAAATAAAATGATCACCATAGTCAAATTTACCTTTAATCATTCCTCTCATTTAAAACCTCTATGCAGTCAGCTACCAAGTTCTGTTAACCTTGTCTCTGGATGTCCTTCAAATCTTACTTCAAAATTTGCAATTTCCACCTTAATTTACAGTATCATCAAGTACTTATGTAGTAGTGACAATTTCTTAGTTGATCCATGTACTTAAATCTTTATCATAAAATCTTTGTCTCATCGTATAGCTAGGATGGTTTTTGACCTACCCCCCTGCAAAAAAATGCTATCATTCTCACTTATATTCTGAAAACCTATCAATATCTCCCAAATGAATTAAGCAAGCTCTTTATGGGATGGCATATGGCTTTTTCTAGCTCTGTTTCCACATATCCAATGTACGTCTATGCTTTAGACACTATGAATAGCTTACAGAAGTATTTTAGTTCTATCTTTCTTCCATACATACATCGTGCATTCATGCATTCCTGTACTAAGTCATAAGAATTCAATGAAGAACAAAACCTGACATGTTGCTTGTTTTCATAGACCTTAGAATGCAAATAAAAATTTTAAAAACTGACACGGATAAAAACAAAAGGCTTTGTTTTCTTGTCACTCATTTGTAATCTTAGACACCAAATTATCTTCTCAATTTTTAATTTAAGATTCTTATCTCTATGATAAAAATAATATTTATTTCATAGGGGTGTTTTTGTAGATTGAAAACAATAGCAAGCAGTGGAGACATATGAGATCCAGTCTATCAGAGATAGAAATAAGGCTCAACTTTACCATAACGTTGCCCGCAGGCTGTGGGCAAAGAATGATCAAAAGAAGTTAAAGGAGATTGAAATACAGAGCTGATATAATGGGAAAGAATATAATGGGGAGCCTCAAAAAGTACAAAGCTTAAGGATAAAGAAGCAGAAAGCCAAACCTGAAAAATAATTTTGAGTCTCCTAAAGTTCAGTCAGTTCACAGTTCAGAGAAATTTGCAAATATAGATTGAGACATGGGCAAACAGAAGAATATTAGTGTCATTCTTCTGGAAGAGAATGTTAAGTTTCCATGTGAAGTCCCCAAGAGACAGGACAGATTGCAAAACACGAGATCCAAGGACAAACCTTGATAGGTGAAACCACTTAAGAATGGAGAGAAGAAGCCAGCTTCAATAAAGGGAACAATGAGGGGATATAAAACACTGGAGGGTATTGCAGCATTACAGGATGACTAAAGAAGAGAGACGCAAAGTTACTGAGGTCTGAATTTTGTTAATTGGGGGATATCAGGGTTCTATGAGTGATAACATTTTGGTAGAGGAGAAGATACACAGGTAGATTGCAATTAACTAAAGACAATGTAGAGGATAAGCAAACAGAAGCAGTGAGCAAACACTAGGAGAAGTATTTCAGTACAAAAGTGTTTAACACAATACCTATGTAAGGTAAATTCAAGGAGATTATGGACTTAAAGAATGTTTTTTAGGCTAATGGAGAGAAATATTTCTGTGTGCCAAGAGGAAGGAGCCAGTAGAGAAGAATTCCAATAATTGCTTAACTGTATCTCTTAAAAAAAAAAGAGAGAGAGAGAGAGAGAGAGAGAAAATAATTCATAAAGCAAAATTCTTAAAATGTGGAAGAGGATAAAATTTATAACAAAGTAGCTGAAATTAGCTTGAAACTGAAAATGGAACAGTTCAGTGAGACTTAGAGATGATTGATCACTCTTTGTTACAAGGATGTTCATCTTAGGCGAGGCAGAGGGGAGGAGTTCTAGATGAAAGTGGTACTGGGAATCTAGAAACAGCAGTCCTTTGGATGATTTTAGGAGAAGACTGGGACTAAGTAAAATAATTATTGGCCCACCTAAAGTTAAAGACAGAAATTTGTCAGCCAGGAAACAAAAAATTGTACTATTTTATTGTACAACACCTGGGAATGAAGGACATTAGAAGTAAGTGTGTGGGGGGGTCAGGGTTGGATCAGCCCTTAGGGCTGAAAAGATGTTGAATATCATTGCTTTGGTGGAAACTGGTTAGTTTTCAGTGTATTAGAACAGTGATGGAGGGAGAATTTTGAGGAATTATCTAGCGTAGAGGGTATGAATCTCGATTAAGGCAGAAGATTAAAGGGACAGGGTATTTCAGAATTGCCAGAGGACTACAGCTAAAATTAGGCTGATTCCAATTGAAGGGGTCAGAAAGGTATGTGACATCAAAGAGCTAACTCAGCATGTGTTGAAAAGAGCTAGAGAACATAAAGTGCTGGTCAGAGATTGAAACTTTCAGATATCTTAAAAAAAGAATAATTCTAAGTAGCACATTTATTCTATTTGAATATAAAATACTGAGGCAGGCACGACAGCTGTGATGTCTGCTTTAAAGCATCAGGATCTAATAGAATGGGTGTTTTTCCACAGTTTCAGTTTCAGTTTCACTTTAAATCAGTCTTACTTCTATGGTTCAAGGCTACACTGATTTACTTACACATCAATACTTGGAGAAAACTTAGATAAGCAGATGGATTCTGAGTTTGAGTCTAAAATCTTAACAGGAGGTGTATTTTATGTGAAACCTATCATGGAGTCATTATGCTCTCCAATGCTCACTACCCTCCTATCTCCCTACGAGTTTGGAGGGGTAAATAAATTCTTGTTGGCTGCTCATTGTGCTTATATAAATGTTTTTAAAGGTACAGTATCGGGTGCCTGGGTGGCTCAGCTGGTTAGGTGACTGCCTTCAGCTCAGGGCATGATCTTGGAGTCCTGGGATGGAGTCCCACATTGAGCTCCCTGCTCAGCAGGGAGTCTGCTTCTCTCTCTGACCTCTCCCTTCTCATGTTTTCTCTCTCAAATAAATAAATAAGATTTTTTTTTAAAAAAAAGGTATAGTATTGCTTGCTCCTGAATCAATAATTCAAAGTTTGAATGAAAAGAAGTGATATTACTAGAGGTTCTTTTATTTATTTATTTATTTATTTTTAAGATTTTATTTATTTGACAGAGAGAAACACAGCGAGAGAGGGAACACAAGCAGCGGGGAGTGAGAGAGGGAGAAGCAGGCTTCCTGTTGAGCAGGGAGCCCGATGTGGGACTCGATCCCGGGTCTCCGGGACCATGACCTGAGCCGAAGGCAGTCGCTTAACCAACTGAGCCACCCAGGTTCCCCTACAGGTTCTTTTAAATTAGAGTTAACAGGAGTGTTTTCCAGAGTATTTAATTTCATTAACAAATACCATTATTTTGGCTAAATACGGAATGCCTTAATAAGTGGTTTGCATCTTTCATATGAGAGACTTGAGTCTATGTATAAGATTTATAGCTTATTTGAGATAAATTAGCTTAAAACAAACAACCAAATACATGCAAAACATTTGTCTAAG
Organism: Spilogale gracilis; assembly: GCA_004023965.1. NCBI lineage: Eukaryota > Metazoa > Chordata > Mammalia > Carnivora > Mephitidae > Spilogale > Spilogale gracilis. The sequence goes on along the minus strand of PITA01002391.1, from coordinate 56,915 downwards.
CGCTTTTTGCCTGCTGGAAAAGAGACATTATAGAGAGCTATTTGATACTGCCATCTGCCATTCTTGGTAAATAAATACAACATTATAAATATTTGGCTTTGCTTTGGAACTTTAAAATGATTATGGTGCAAATAGGTCATTGCATTTTTGAGAAAACTTGAAACTCTCCAAGTAGACCTTTTCTGCCTGCTTTCTCTTTACTGAAAAGCAATTTTAAACATTTGCATTAAATTTATTTGTGCTTCTACAAGATTGGATATCTTGAGAAAGATAAATTATTTTATATTTTAAAACCAAAATACATTATTAGAGCAAGGAAAGGATGGCTTTAATTTGAATGAATAAAACAAAAAATTGAAAACATTATTTAGGATTATGTCTTCCATGTTGTTCACTTATCACTAATGATCAGAAAGAAACTGATTGGTTAATCCTAAAGTAATTATTCCAGGAGATCTCTCTGATCACATCCCTGGTCAGGCATTGATTCTTGGTGTAATGGAAATTCAAAATAGAATTTCTTATACTTGGTGAATTCGTAATCTAGCCAAAGACTCAGGAATACTTCCAGTTTCCTGTATACTTTCCCACTTATATTTAGAGATACTTTTATTTATTTATTTTTTAAGATTTTAATTATTTGTCTGACAGAGAGAAGCACAGCTAGAGAGGGAACACAGGCAGGGGGAATGGAAGAGGTGCAGTCTTTCCACTAAGCAGGGAGCCCAATGTGGGGGACTCAATCCTCGGACTACTGGGATCATGACCCAAGCCAAAGACAGACACTTAACAACTGAGTCACCTAGCACCCCTAGAGAAACTTTTATTTTTTTATTATTATATTTTTTTAGAGAAACTTTTAAAAAAGAAAAATAAAGACCTACTTTAAAAAAAAAAGGGGGGTAAAAATAAGAACTTTGGTTTACCCTGAGTTTCTTCTTTTCTCTTAACAGGAAAGCAAAAGGAAGAAAAATCTTATACATTTATTGACATTCAGTTCATTTCAGTTTTGCAAATCTATTACAAACAAATCACATTTGTCTGGATTTTTAGTTTATAAAATACTTTGACACCCACCATTTCTCTGAAGTTATGTGGCTAGCCTGAGGTAACTCAAAGATGTGAAAAAAGAATAGCATAATAAAAGCATTAAATCAATTTTTTAAATCCCAGATAGCTTAAAAATGCATTGTACTCCACTTGTTTTGAATTATACTCTCTCCACTCTGCCAGGTGGACAAACCTCTTTAGTCAATTCTGCTCTGCAGATTTTGTTTTACCAGTTATTTTGTAATAAGCTTTTAGACAGCATCAAAATTATAGTTCTCCCACTGTCATACTGGAAAAATGATACACTTTTCAAAATACCCACTTGTTGAATTAGGGGGACCATTTGAAAAATTTGAAAATGTTGATTACCTAAGTAAATATAAGCACAATTTAAAGTAGATATTCTTTTATATTTGGATGTCCAAGTTCACATATCTAAGGGTGAGATGGTTGCAATAATATTTTAAAACAATAAAGCTCAAATGGCACCGTTAAAAACTTTTGTGACATTTATAATATAGCACATAAAAAAATAAGAAAGGGTTTAGGGGCGCCTGGGTGGCTCAGTTGGTTAAGAGACGGCCTTCGGCTCAGGTCATGATCCCGGAGACCCGTGATCGAGCCCCACATTGGGCTCCCTGGTCAGTGGGAAGCCTGCTTCTCCCTTTCTCATTCCCCCTGCTTGTGTTCCCTCTCTAGCTGTGTTTCTCGCTGTCAAATAAATACAAATAAGAAAGGGTTTAGATCTAAAAGAAAATTAATGATGAACAGTACAGGATAGTGCTGGAAATCACTGGCTAAAAGCTGATTATAATATCATAGCTGAAGTTGTAGGATGAATGTGACAGTGTTTGAAATATGAAGAGAAAATAAAGTTAGTTTTTCCTTATACTTCCCATTAAGCTCAGAATCTACAAAAGTACAAAAGAAATTCATGTAAAATATAACGAGAAGGGACATGGAAAGAGTGGAAATGATCCACACTGAATCTGCAATTTAATGGCAGGTATTTCTTTTGAATAGAAATAAAATTTAATCAAACATTTATAAGTTAAGTCTTTAAAAAATAACTAAGTTAGGAATTCTCCATAAGGGAACATGTTATTCATTAGAATTTGTTCTACTTATTAAAATGTACTCTTTCTGGGGAATCTTTACAGGCTTTTTTTTTTCCATGATGTTATTATTCTGATAGCAATTTTCAAATGTGCCAGCGATGCCTGAGTCATCTCCAGTGTTTCCTAGAAGCCTGCTTTTTGCAAAGGAAAATGATTTGGCATCTTTTCTGTAATTTTACTTAATGTCTGAAAGGCATAATAAAGAAGGAACCTATCTGCAAGATATTTCTTTATTTGTAAAATAGCAATTAGATAGCTCTTTAACTTTAGTGAGGTCTTGCATCCCATAATAATACCAAATGATGCCTCTGCTTTAGAACACATGTAAATTTGTAGCTTGTGTTCTGTGTTTAAGCACCCAGAATTTGTGAGATAAGAGGATCAGCATAAAGAATGAATTCTGTCAAAAATATTTTTTTCAATTTGAATCTTCTCAAAAATTGAGTTAGAATTAGGATCTGCTCACTACTAAGGCGTAACTGGTCAGTCCCACATAACATACATGCATTGGTAAACATAAAAATGTTGTTTAGACTACTCTCTTGAATAGGAATCATTGTTTCAATGATGGGAGAGGTTGAATATATTTCATTCCTGAGAGGATTTGAGGGTAGGAAGATGGGAAGGTGAGGTTAGTTCCACTGAACGCTTGTATGTCTTAATGAGGCCATATTGCAAATAAAAAATTACTGTTTAGAGAATTTGAGTTCAAATAAAAAATGAGGTTTAAAGCAGAGTTTTTACAAGACTTTGTTGTTTTGAACTTGACAATTGAAAGATCATACATAGAACTGAGTCCAGAAGGGAAAACTTAGACAAATATTTCAAATAAACTAGAAGAGGAAGACTTGAGAATTTGATTCACTTGTGTAAATATATTCAGTACACACATTTCCAGAACCAAATAAATCCAAGCGTATTGTGTGACAATTTTGGAACTGAATTTATGAAACTACCTGGGGAAAGTAAAAGATAAAATAGTGCTATTAATGATCATTTTTTTTTGTTTGTTTGTTTGTTTTTTTTTAATCTCTGGTACTAAAAGTTACCCTCGTTTCTTGATCTAACCCAACCACTTTAAAAAGAACTGGTATATTGAGAATAGGTCTAGTCTTTTTAAATTTTACTGAAACATAGGGATTTTTCAATAGATTTTATCATTACTCTTATACCACTGTTCCTAGTACAAGTGGGACACCGAATGCATTGTAGGAAACCTTGGCTTCCCCTCTCATCTTTTATTTGCTTTTTCTATGTCCACATTACTTTTACTCTTGATCAAAGCCTCAGAGAATACTCTGGCATGAGAGGGAAAATATATTCCATGCTTTCACAAGAGTTGGCTCCAACATCTTTCTAAGTTACCCACCCCTAGGTGCTTACTTGGGAGTGCTGTGGGTGATGTGAGCCACTTAACTTGTGCATAAAGGGAGAGAATGTTTTCTTTTCTTTGAGGAGCAAGTGCAGGGAATCCCACAGTTGATCTCTGAGACACTTTTGCCACTGGGAGCAAACTAGACACAGGAAAGGAGGCACTTTAAAAACGAGAGTATTTTGTGTGAAATGAACTGAAGTCCTTTTGTGGATGCCTGGGTGGCTCAGTCGGTTAAGCGTCTGCCTTCGGCTCAGGTCATGATTCCAGGATCCTGGGATAGAGCCCCATGTATGGCTCCCTGCTCAGCAGGGAGCCTGCTTCTCCCTCACTCTGCAGCTCCCTCTGCTTGTGCTCCCTCTCACTCTCTCTCGGTGTCAAATTTAAAAAATCTTAAAAAATAAAATAAAATGAAGTCCTTTCGTGTGTGACTAAGCAAGAGGAACGCAGTACCAATTAGAGTTCTTGTTTTGATCTCTTTATATAGGTCTTGATTTTTATTTCAGATTTTTTTTGAAATTTTTCAAAATTTTATTTCTAATTTATTTTCAATTTTTTCACATACTTATCTTGCTGTGACCACCACGTTAGATTTTTTTTTATGTCTAGAAAAATGTATAGCATATATCTTTTTCTTCATTCAAAATGAATTTAGCCTTGTGGCAAAACATTGTATTGCATTTTATTTATTTTTATTTTTATTTTTTAAAATTTATTTATTTGAGAGAGAGCGAGCAAGCACAAAAGCGAGCGAGTGAGAGATCATGAGCAGGGGGAAGGGCAAAGGGAGAAGCAGACTCCCTGCTGAGCAGGAAGCCCAATGTGAGACTGGATCCCAGGACCCTGGGATCATGACCCAAGCGGAAGTCGCCTGAGTAACCCAGGCGCCCCTGTGCTGAATTTTAAAAGGGTAAAACATAGAAGGAACATTATTCCTGGCCTGAATCAATATATAAATATCTTAAAAGACTTTAAATGGAGTATTTTATAAGTGTACAAACAGTATCACAGGCAATATTCAGAAGTCTGAACAATGTTATTAATATAAAGTACCTTATCATTCATTACTCTCTAAATAACTTGTGATTAATTGGTTTTCACAGAGCAAGTAATTAAATAACATATTAAATTTGGCATCAAACAACTCAACATATTTCTGTTCAAACAAAATAATGTAACTCTATATAACTTCTAATTAAAGGATTGTTTTCAGCACTAAATAACTGATATTCATTAGAGTAGGATAAAATAATAAATGGATATGAGTTTTCCTTTAATAATAGTAAATTATCAACAAAGAGGAATTGAATCATCTCATAAATATTTGTCTCTCTGCTTAAGCAAAAAAAAAAGTAAAATACTAAAAAAGAAAAGTAAACATTTATAGAGGACATATAAAATCTTTTTAAGTTTTCCAAACACATATTCATAATAAATCCCCCATATGGTAATATACCTGAAATTAAAATTTGAGAAAAGGAAATACATCATAATTGCAAAGAAAAATGGGGTTTTCAAAGAAAAAGGCAAAAAAAATATTACCTAATAACAACAACTTTACAGTTCTTGCATCTCGCTCAGCATCTTCCTGAAGCTTTTTCTCCAGTTCTTTGGATCTTTTGGCTGATTCCTTGCTCTCTGAGCTAATTCCGCTCCCCATCTTGTGGTGTCAGATACTTGGTAGGATGTGCTGAGCTTTCTCCAATTAGGAGCACAGCTCTGGCTTGGACTAAGATGCTGAAGCAATGCTCTGCTAAGCTTCCTAACTGCCCGTTCCCTCACTCTCTGAGATCGTGCTTTGCCTAAGGAGATGCTTTCTGAGCTGTCACCTGATCAATGGGTAAAACCACACAACCCCATGGTTGTATGGCTGAAACCAAAAGTGGAAATTCATTGTGCTTTCAAATTCAATGACCACTTAGGGCACATCTTCAAAAACATGACCATTGGGGCGTCTGAGTGGCTTAGTTGGTTAAGCAACTGCCTTCGACTGAGGTCATGATCCTGGAGACCCACATCGGGCTCCCTGCTCCGCCGGAAGCCTGCTTCTCCCTCTCTCACTCCCCCTGCTTGTGTTCCCCCTCTCGCTGTGTTTCTCTCTGTCAAATGAATAAAAAAATCTTAAAAAACAAACAAAAAAACGTGACCATCTTTCTTGAAGAATAGTAAATAATAATGTAGAACATGGTCCAAATCTATACACTAAAGTTGACCTACATGACTAGTTCAATTGGAACATACTGTTTATTATTGTAATTTAAAGTTATTACTGGGTGCCTGGGTGGCTCAGTGAGTTAAAGCCTCTGCCTTTGGCTCAGGTCATGATCCCAGGGTCCTGGGATCGAGGCCATGTCAGGCTCTCTGCTCAGCAGGGATCCTATTTCCTCCACTCTCTGCTTGCCTCTCTTCCTACTTGTGATCTCTCTCTATGTCACATAAATAAATAAATAAATCTTTAAGGTTATTACTAATCAACAAGCTTGTATCTTCAGATATTTGAGTCTTCAAATTCTTCATAATCATTCCAGTATCACTACTGGAATATTTATATTAAACCATCCAAATTTATAGTCTTGTATATTCAGCGTATCACTCAAAATTATTGGGAATCTCTTAGAATTAACTAGAAAACTTTTTTTTTAAATGGAAACATAAATGCAGTTCTTTTATTTATACATATTGTTGTATTGTCACAAACCTAGATTTCAACACACACTGCTTTTAAGTTATTGATTTTAGTCTCATAGGATCCATCTCTAAAAGTTGAGCTTTTACTGCTTGTGAGAAAACCAGTCCATCAACATTACTGGAGGGCCCACTTGGTGTTGACCTGGAACTCTGTTCAGTTTAGGCAGTGTATTCACTCTTTGGGGCCATTAAGCAACAGCTGTTGTGCTGGAAGGACTTTCATTGATTTGGTACCAAGGAAATGGAAAACAATGTTCTTTGAGATGGTAGGTAATTTGCTTCTTCCTGAAATGTAAGAACAGTAAATATGTCTGAATATGTTCTCTGCCTTTCAGCTATCCCAATAGATATCATGCATTTGAAGACGTGCAAGGTTGGGGATAAAGATTATGTTGTACAACGCTTCGGTTATATGAAGCTTAGGAAAGGGCTTGTTAGGTAGTTGAGATATATTTATATATTATATATAACATATATATTATATATGACATATATATGTATCTCAGTTATGTAATTATTACATATAATGTGTATTATATATAGATATATATTATTTTATAACCAAGGTTGGCTACTTGTGGCAGCAGGCAAATCTTTCAATGAGTATTTGGGGATTTGTAAATATGCCTTAGCCAGGAAATGATAGAATACGATCAGTGCATCAACATATCAGTGCTGTTCTTCTTTTGAGAACTTATGTAAAGTTTGAACAGGTGGAGTTTTTCATATTCACAAAACAAGGAAATTTTAGCCTTCCAAGTTAAATACATATTCCTGATTTGTTTACTTTTTCACACATATTAGGCGGCAGGTATATAAGTATAGTCAAAACTCCTGGATTTCACCTCTCCAAAGCCATGTTATGTTGGCATAAAGAGGTGGAGAGGTAAGGGTGGGATGCTTCGGGCAAATCGTGTGGTATTGTTTTTACAATGCAAAAGGCCTGCCCCAAAGGAACAACATTTGCACTGCTTAGTTTATTCATACCTGTCTCTGAGCACAGAGTTCATTCTGACGGCAATGCAAAATAAAAAGAAATTAAAATAAATTTCTTTTTGCCTATTGTTTTATATCAAAATCAAATATACTAGTACTTTGAATATACAAGATTCTTGCATGTTTCATAACAATTATAAACTAAGACATTTCATCTCATTTGCATTCAAGTAAATATATCCCATAGCCTTTTGGTGGGGACAAACCTGGGCTTTGAAAAGGTATGCATTTTACTCAGCCTTCCTAAGTAGGTTATTAACTTAAACTGACCAAAACTTTCAGGGCTATATAGAATTTTCTGCATTGTATTAAATTATAAACTTCTACTTTTCTGTACAACCCAGAAGCTTTAGTCATCAACTTGAGATGATTATGTGATTTTATTTTTCATCAGCAATTAGAGTAAGCTTGATATAAAATTCAAGATGTTTCTATGTTTAGGGGAGGCAGGCTGGGGAGAGCCCGGGAGAAGAGAAAGGTTCCTTTTTCAGCTCTCTCCCCTGGGTACCTGGGTCACAGCTTGACTAATGAGCAGGGACTGTTAATACAGCTATTGGTCTAGTGGCTGCTCTTAGGATTATAGTTTTCTGGACTTAAGAAAATGATGAAAATAAAATAATAAACTCCACTAGAGTGGAGACAATGTCTTCCTAGCTTGGATGTGTTCTACAGTACATGGCAGTGTTAGCCCTAGGATATGTTCAAACATCATTTCTTGCTAATAAATTGAGGTCTGGACTGCTTTTTATTTCTTCTGCTCTGCCTAGGTGACAGTGTGGTTAGGGCTCCTTTTCAAGGTTCATTGTCATACTGGGTCTATCTCAACAACCTAGAAATTTTACAGTATCTCCAAAAATCAATGAAAAAAACCCAGTTTCGGCCAGAAATAATGTCGGTATATACAATTACAATTGTTACCCCGACATTTACCTTTTCCCCCCTCAGCCTTAAAAATAACATTAGCATACTCCCTTTCTATGATTAAGCCTCATTTCATAGTAAGAGAAAATTGATCAAAGTTGACAGTGGGAAAAGGTAACTAAATTAGATGCTTTTTATTCAGGGGGAAAATGTGGCCATAAATTTTGTTCTTGAAAATAAACATAAAACTATCCAAGACACTATAATATTAGAGTTATATGTATTAGCCAGCTGGAGGGATAGATTGCTTTGTACACACACACACACACACACACACACACACACACACACATACACACCCCTCCAAGGCAAGAGAGATTGTAATAGAATGTCATGTTCTTTTAGAGTAATCGCTGAGAATGACTTCTAAGAAACTTGTTGCTTTTTAATTGTGTTTTGTTTCGTAGCATCAGCCTGACCGAGAAGATCTTTTGGCATCAGGTTGTGCAAAGGAAAATTGACTTGAGGTAAAGTCAGAGAGAGTCCCCTCAGCTCTAAAGGTCACCGAAATTTCGCAAGCCTTGTATGGTGTGAATAATTTTTCTACTCAGTATTTTTGATCAGGGTCTCAATGTAATCCTTAAGAAGGGGACATTAGCCTTTTTTAAAAAGTTTGAGTAATCACTATTTTACATTTGTAATTCCACATCTAGCTAAAGATGGCATGCAATCATTCCCCACCTGCTTTTTATAATGAGATTTCAAAGCATGTTTTTGTAGATGTCTCTTTTGCTGGTATTACTTGGGCTTCAAGCTGGATTTCCTCCCAGGAGGTGATAAGTGGCTGGCTTTAATAAGTGGCTTCAGTGGCTCAGCTCCTTCTGAAAATTGTAAATGCAGGCTACCATCTGTATTCTTCTTCTTCTTTCATTTTTTAAGATTTTATTTATTTATTTGACAGACAGGAACGTAGCTAGAGAGGGAACACAAGTAGGGGGAGTGAGAGAGGGAGAAGCAGGCTTCCTGCCGAGCAGGGAGCCCGATGTGGGGCTCGATCCCGGGACTCCGGGATCATGACCTGAGCTGAAGGCAGTCGCTCGACTAACTGAGCCACCCAGATGCCCCTGTATTATTCTTTATTTTGTTTCCATATATTCTAGGAGCTGTTGACTTCAGACTTTGGGTCCCTAGGTGGATTGAGTCCTGGCTGCCTTAGCAATGACCTTTATCCTTCTATATTCCCATGAAATTTGAGGCAAACCATCCCTCCTTTGCTAATGGTACTCATACGTGCAGTTCTGGGAGCTCTGTGCATGGCATTTCCTCCAGAGAGTTCACATCTTTGGGGACTTCTTGAGAGCAGTCTTTTGATCTTGAGGGAATAGGGCAAAACTTGCTGTTTCAAGTTAGTACATTCACGTGGTGCAATACATTTACAATACCAGCATTAAGCAGCTCTTATGTCTTAAGAGGTCATACAAATATGTATTTTTATTTATTGGAATGCATTTCTACACTTACTTATTCTACATGTTCTTTGTAGATTAGAATATGCTTATATATAGTGATTATTTGAAATTTTAAAAATGCTCTAAGCTTAATCGACAAAAGTGAGAATCATAATTATCTCCCAAGGGTCCACTTTCTATCTCAAATTCTGATCTTATTTAAGACATTTCTTACTATGTCTCTTTAACACAGTATTGCTACCACTCACCCCATTAATCTTATTCCTCAGTCTCTTCAGTTCTGATAATTGCAGCCACCTCTTACATTCTGATCTCTGCTTTATTCCACTCTAACCTGTCTGATTGTGGCAGGTTAAAATCTCTCAAACTGAAGTTTCATGATTATATTTTTCTGGTTGAAAAATCAAAGAACTCCTTAACTGTGACTGCTTCCTGCCACCATATACTCAGAATCTAGTTAATGCTCTCCAACCATCCCAATACATTTTCCATTGCTTCTCATAACACATTCTCTATTGTAGCTGAGTTTTTATCTTCTTCCTAAGTAGATACCCCAACTTAGCTTTCACATATGCTTTCTTTCCTTGGTAGGAATATTTTGCCTTTCCATAGCTGAGTTTTTCCATAATACCCATTCTTTACAACCTAATATGTATATTCTCCATTATGTCTCACAACTGCTACCACCCAATGGGTGATCCTTTACTTTCCAAATTCCTTAGAAGAATCTGTTACTGGCTAGTTTGTTTCTTCCTCATTAATGAGGCAGAATATTTTCCAGTGACCATGCCCTTGGCTTCTCTTCTGTTTGCAAGCTCCAAACTAAGAATACGTAGAGGAAAATCTTCCTTATTGAAATAATTGGTGAATAGTAAGTTAATTGAAGGAAATATGGTATTTGACACCTCTTTGCTCTGTCTTGAAAATACATGATTCTCCTTCCCATGTGATTGCAAGTATGAAATATAACCTCTAGAATTCCAGGAATTTATTTAACAATTGCTCTATTTAACAACTGTTATGTACCAGGTATGGCAGATTCAGCAGTAAACAAATTAAGTAACACCTCGTATATAGCTTGTGTTGTAGAGCGTGAGTATGTATGGGGGCTCATTGCTTCTCATAACACATTCTCTCAGACAATAAACATGATAAATATTTAAAGTGTGTAGAATTACAGATGGTGATAAGTATTAAAGAAAATAGAATAAAAAAATTAAAGAAAAGAAGGAAAAGGGACACCAGGCTTCTCCCTCTCCTTCTCTGTGCTCTCCCTGTCTTTGTCTCTCTCAAATAAAATAAATAAAATCTAAAACAAAACAAAACAAAACAAAAACAAAACCAGAATGAAATATAGAGTGTGAGAGTTGTGGTAAGGATGAGAGATTAGAATTTTATATAACTTGTCCAGGGAAGACCTAACTAAAAAAGTAATTATTTTACATTAAGTTTTCTAAAATCTGACTTCAATATGAAAAATGCATGCAGAAAGCTTACCAGAAAGTGTTTTTTGGAAAAATCCATATAAGTGAGAAAAGAAAGCAATATTGACAGAAGGAAAAATTAGATTGCAATGGAGTTGCAAGAGAGAACTCAGCCATTCGTATGGGGAGCTCAAAGGTTGAGATGGTCCTTCCGATTAACGTTGAAATAAAGCACAGAGACTGGACCAATACACCTCCTTAAGCATCATTACAGCCAGGGACTCGGTGGAGCAGTGACTTAGACGTCCATTTGTTATTCGCTGTGTTAACTCTTACTGTATAAACCAGAAGAAAGTGATGTGAGGATTTTCCCAACTATTATGTATATTTATCCCAATTATGTATTTAGGGACTTGAGAAATGAGTACCGGCTGAATCCAGTGGGTCCACTGTAACCTTGATATGGTCCCAGATACCATTTATTACCACTTCCCATATGTCTCTGTTCTAACATGAGGGCCATGATGCTATTTCTGGTCCCCAAGTATCAAGGTTGACACAGACCCATAAGATATCTTTTGTGAATCTTCATCCTATACATATATGTGTAAGGTCCAGTTTTGGAATCCAAGCTGCCATCCTGTTTACTCAGAAAAACAGCTCCAGGTGTTATGAACAAATGGCCCCTGGGAAAAAAAGGCAAGCCAGGTTGGGGGAGACACCCAACCAGTTAAACCCCTTAATCTCCCATCCAGGGAGCTTCCTGGGAGGTATTTAGATGCAAACTAAGAATGGGCGGCCCATTATCGGAACTTGGGGTTGGATAGAAATGCTCAGGTGCCCCCACCTCCGGGGTCCAGGGCTCCTGGAAGTGCAAATTAACTCAAGCAAGCCACGTGAGTGGGTCAGCTCCAGTGAGGACATGACCTTAGTCAGCTTGTGATTTGGGGGAATGCCTATAAAAGCTGGCCTGAGAAGTCGGGGGTAGTCCTTTTCCATGGAAAAGTGACCCTGGCTAGCCAGCAAAATTCTGATGCTTGGTGCCAAAAAAAGCTTTGCTTAACCTTCGTTTTTGTATCAGCCTCGCTTCTTTGACCATGGACCCTATTAATATCATGGTGTTGAAGTTTTGTCATTCGTGAGGATGTCTCAGTCATTGGATCCTGACTTTAAGAAATAGCTCAGTTAAAGAAATAGAACAAGAGTTCATGACATTTTTTTTTTAAGATTTTATTTATTTGTCAGAGAGAGAGATCACAAATAGGCAGAGAGGCAGGCAGAGAAAGAGAGGGAAGCAGGCTCCCTGCTGAGCAGAGAGCCCAACGTGGGACTCGATTCCAGGACCCTGAGATCATGACCTGAGCTGAAGGCAGAGGCTTTAACCCACGGAGCCACCCAGGCGCCCTGAGTTTATAACATTTTTTGAGAGTGACCACTCTTACCCTCCTAATGAGTTCCCTTTATTTTTCTGGTTGTTTAACTTGAGCAATACTCATATTGCCTACTCATTTATTTGGGCTTTAAGAACATTCTATTCTGTTAACTTTTTTTCATAGATCTCTGCATATAATGGTCTCCTGGCTGCCACTCTGACTTTGACTCTCATTACAATATTGCACTTATCTTTGTTGTCCCTGAACCAAGTGCTGAAACCTGGTCTTTCTTATTTTGGGTTCTTATTATTCTCATTGCTTTGAGGAAGCCTAGGTCTGTAATTGAATTTTTTTTTTTAAACATTGCCTATAAAGAACTATTTCAGTGATTCTGAAATTTTCTTCACTGGTGTATTTCTTATTATTTTAATACATAGAAAATTATTTGGTCATTTCCTAAAGTCTCATTGGTTTTCCAATCTAGGATGCCGACTTCCTTAAGCCTCTTCTTGCCCCTCTCTACTATGTTCCATGGGACAACACTTTATCCAGTCTTCTAAGAGCCATCCTCTAAAACGTGCTAATACCATCTTCCAGGAGGTTGGCACCCTGTAACATAGGGACAAGCTTCTGTGAGTTACCTTTCCTTTATCTAATTTTATGTCCCACCTTCCTTTGGTCTAGCAACCTTAGAATACAGTCATATATGTATATAATGTATATGTATATGAATATGTATTCTAGCTCCTGTACATGTTGGTTAATTTCTGAAGCTCTTTTAGTATGTGGCTCTTTCTTCTGGTGGCAGGTCCAGAGCTTCCCTGACCAGGTTATATCATAAGTAGATTACAGTTATTTACCTGTGAGTATAGATCTTCACTAGGTTAAATGTCATAAGACTAAGTCCTCTATATTGTCTTCGATGCTAACCTTTAAAAAGGAAGAGTATCCGACTTTTGTTAGACCATGCAGTCCAAATTTAAGGATTCCAGATTTTTTGATGTATCAGGCCAGGCACTTCTTTCCAATGAGGCCTTTAATTTTGATGTAGTAGTCTTGCCAAGGTTGAAAATTCAACCTTCTTTGGAACTCTCCTACCCTTAAAATTAAGCCCTACACCCGATCATCAGTGTTTTCCACCCTTACCTCTACTACAGGAGATGAGATCTCTTTTTATGTAGCATGAGAGATCTGTTGGCTTTTGTAGTTTGCATTTAATCGTTGATTACTCACTTTTGGCCTTTCATTGTCTTTCTCTAGTGAATTGATAGTCCATCACTACAGTCTTTATAATTTCTATTTTTCTTAACTCAGACACGAAGATTTTGCTCAACTATGCATTGACTTCCACTGGTATGCCATTTCAGGTGAAAAGCTTTCAAAACTAAACTGCTTCTGAGGACAGGGACTATCGGGGATATATGTACCATCAGTAAAGGGGGTCTAATTGTTCGGCTGGCCAGAGGTGGAGAGTAAGGAGTTGGTAAAAATTTTTCCAGTGTCCCATTTTAGAGTCTGCTTCTTAAGTACACTCCTCATACCAACTCTCTCAGATTAGGTTTTGGAAACAAAATCTGAGACAGATTTACATGACAACATGGAGTGGGAAATACCCTTGGCACATAAGCCTCTTTGGAATTAGAGTCAAAACATGGCAGGAGCAAAGGCTGAACTACAATGCCTTTACAAGGGGCCTTTAATTAGAATAAGCCTTCAAAGTCTGACTGAGAAGGCAGAGGAAGCCTTATACTCCATCCCTCAGGTAGGAGTTAAAGCCTTGGGAAAGACAACTCCTTTTGACTAAGCACAGTTTCTGAAGAGAGACTCAGCTGCCAGAACTCCTATTAACTGAAAGAACAAGGATCTCAGTCATGAAAGGAGTGCTAAATGGTATAGCAGAATGTTCACTTCAGAAACATTTAGGCACAGACATCAAGGAGATGAGAAATAAAAACAAAATCATCTGGAGAAAGATAAATCTGAACAAGGGGGAATGGGAACAAGAAAGCTGTGAGGCAGACACTTCCTTAGTGTGATTGAAGAATTGTTGGGAGAACAAGAGTGGCTAGAGTAGAAGGAGTACAGGGATGGTAGTAGAAGAGTAAAACAGAGTTAGGTGGTATGGGGGTGGGTGGTCCAGGTTGTTGAGAGACTCCCAGGTTAACTCAGGACTTTGACTTTTTCTCTGAGATACTGGAAAACATGGCAGGGTTAGCAGAATTCTGGATAGCATATTGAAAATCCATTAGGAAAATTTCATAATAATGAAAGTGAAAGGCAACATGGTTTAGGCTAGATTATCACCATGGTAACAAATGGTCAGATTGTGGATACAGATTATAGGTAGAATTGACATGGTATGAGAGGAGCATCATTGGAGAGAAAGAGAGAAGCCTGAATAATTAAGAGTGTAGTTGCTATGTATTGGATGGGAAAGACCCATGAGACAAATTTGGAGGGGAAAGATGAGGAGCTCAATTTTGAATATCATATATTTGGAATAATTATTGGCCAAACTAAGTGTATAAGCAGGCTGGTCATTCGTATGTTAGTCTATGGGTATAAGACTGGCTCAAATAAAATTCTAGCTAGAATATAATTCTGGATAGAATATGAGAGTGATCAGCAGGTGATGGTATCCGGAGCATTCAAAAGTAGACGATATAATCAAGGGAATATTTAAAGAAAGAAAAGAGGTTCAGAGGTTATGTCCAAGACTTTCTAAAAGCCTGAGAAGTTGTGGCTAATGTGAAAGGGGAAGAGTCAGGAAAACATACTGTCCTCCTAGAAGCCAAGGAAAGGGAAGGTTCTTAAGTGAAGGCAATGATTTACTCTGTCAAATGCTACTGATAAGTAACATATATTGAGAATTAATCATTGATTCTAATCAGACCTACGGCTAACATTTCAAAGAAAATTATCATTCAAACCACATATACTACACATCTAAATATCTATTATAAATCAAGCTAACAACTAAAAAAAAGGTATTTGGAAAGAATAAGGGGAAATCTAAAAAAAAATCTAAAAAAGAAAAAAGCCTCATAGTGCTATGAAAAGATGTTCAAATTTAGTATACTGTGGGCTTTTCAATACCAACATATGAAGGAATGAGGATCCCGTCCCCCTTCTCTTCCCACCATCAGCTCTATGCTCTGCCGTGACAGAACTCTTGCATAGGCAAGCTCTGGCCACGCTTCTTAACACTATAAAAACAGGTACTTACTGGCCATCTTTCTGGACTGAGGATAAGGATACAGTTGGTGTGATCAACTCTTGAGAGGTGAGACTTGAGAAAGAGGCCCACACAGATCCTAAAGTAGGTTTGAGTGATTTTAGCAGGAAAGTAGGGGATTCTGGTTTGCTGAAATATGTTCTAGACGAAGAGCATAGGCTTCAAGTAGTCATGTCCTCTCAGCTTCATGAACTCCTTGCTCTATGAGGGAAGAGCTCAGCCAGTGAAGGGCCAAAGCAGGGATTTCTAAGTCATGGGGCTCAGAAAAGGATCCCTTCTCAACTGAATATAGAGGTGGCACAAAATTTAGAAGTGTTGACCTTGATAACAGTGGTTTTAAAGAAGTGCTAAGAGTGAAAAAATGGGGGAGAGAAATTAGAGACTGCAGTGGACATTGCTTTCCAGGTTTCCTTCTGTAAAGGAAAGAAAGGGGCTGGCATGGTAACTGGCAGGGGATGCTGGCTGAGGGGGATACCTTGGTAAATGCTGATGAGAAAGATACACTGTAGAGGGAAAATGGTAAGATTTGATAATGCATAATAGAGAAAGGACTATGTTGTTGAAGTGATCTTCTTGAGTAGGTGAGAAAGAATGATAGTGCACAAATGGATGAAGACCAGACAGTTCATCTACAGTAACAAGAAAGAAAAATAAATTGATCCTGAAACTGGTGGGTGTTAGCTATGATGCATGAAGGATTCCCATTTATAGTTGAACCCAAAATAATGATGTATCTAGGAATAAACTTAACCAAAAGAGGTAAAAGGCATGATCTCTGAAAGCTATTAAACATTAATGAAAGAAATTAGAGATGACACAAACAAATGGAAAGATAGTCCATGCTCAAAGATTAGAAGAACCAGTATTGTTAAAATGTCCATACTATCTAAAGCAATCTACAGGTTTAATGCAACATTTACCAAAATATCAGTAAGATTTTTCATAGCACTAGAACAAATAATCTCAAAATTGGCATGGAGCTACAAAAGACCCTAAATAGCTAAAGCCATCTTGAAAAAGAACAAAGGTGGAAGTGTCACAATCCCAAATTTCAAGATATACTACAAAAGCTGTAGTAACCAAAACAGTAGGGTACTGGCACAAAAACAGGCACATAGATCAAAGAAACAGGGTAGGGTACCATAGACAAACCCATGCTTATATGGCTAATTAATCTATGACAAAGGAGGCAAGAATATACTATGGGTAAAAGATGATCTTTTCTTTTCTTTTTTTTTTTTTTTAAGATTTTATTTGACAGAGAGAAACAGCCAGAAAGGGAACACAAGCAGGGGGAGTGAGAAGCAGGCTTCCCACTGAGCAGGGAGCCTGATGTGGGGCTCGATCCCAGGTCTCTGGGATCATGACCCGAGCCGAAGGCAGTCACTTAACCAACTGAGCCACTCAGGCACCCCAAAAGATGATCTTTTCAATAAATAGTGCTGGGAAAACAGAACCACTTTCTTATATCAAACACAAAAATGAAGTCAAGATGGATTGAAGACCTAACAGACCTGACACCATAAAACTCCCAGAAGAAAACATAAGCAGCAATTTCTTTAACATTGGCTGTAGAAGCATTCTTCTAGATATGTCTCCTAAGGCAAGAGAAACAAAAGCAAAACGAAACTACTAGACTACATTAAAAAAAAAAGAAAGAAAGAAGAAACAACCTTTGGACAGGGAAGGAAACCATCAAAAAAACAAAAAGGTAGGGGCGCCTGGGTGGCTCTGTCATTGGGCATCTTCTTTCAGCTCAGGTCATGATCCCAGAGTCCTGGGATGGAGCCTTGCATCGGGCTCCCAGCTCTGTGGAATCCTGCTTCTCCCTCTCTCACTCTTCCTGCTTGTGTTCCCTCTCTAGCTGTGTTCTATATAAAAGTCATTTAAAAAAAAATGGCAACCTAATGAATAGGAGAAGATATTTTCAAATGATATATCTGATAAAGGGTTAATATCCAGAATATATAAAGAACTTAGACACTCCACAACAAAAGAATCTGATTAAAATGGGCAGAGAAACTGGATACACATTTTTCCAAAAAAGACTTACAGATGGCCAACAGATACATTAAAGGATCACTACTCATCAGGGAAATGCAAATTAAAACCACAATGAGGTATCACTTTATATCTGTCAGAGTGGCTAAAATAAAAAACACTAGCAATTACAAGTGTTGGAGAGGAAGAGAAGAGGGGCCTCTGGTGCACTTTTGGTAGAAATGCAAATTAGTGCAGCCACTGTGGAGAACAGTATGGTGGTCCCTCAAAAAAGCAAAAATAGAATTACCATATGATCCAGTAATTGCACTATTGGGTATTTACCCAAAGAAAGCAAGAACGCTAATTTGAAAAGGTATATGTGCATATCTTTGTTTACTGCAGCATTATTTACAAGATTACTACTTACAAGATTATTATTTAATTTTTTTTACATTCCATGCCAAGATGTGGAAGCAACCCAAGTGTCCATCCATAGATGAATGGAAAAAGATGATGGTATATATACACAATGGAATATGACTGTCATATAAATGGAGTCTTGGATGGAGCTAGAGACTATTAAGTGAAATAAGTCAGAGAAGAACAAATCCCATATGATCTCACTCATATGTGGAATTTAAGAAACAAAACAAGGGGAAAAAAAGACTCTTAAACACAGGGAACAGACTGGTGTTTGCCAAGTGGGGAGGTGGGTGGGGCGCGATGAAATAGATAAAGGGGATTCAGAGTACACTTCCCTTGATAAACACTAAGAAATGTATAGAATTGGGGAACCTGGGTGGCTCAGTCATTAAGTGTCTGCCTTTGGCTCAGGCTGAGGGCATGATCCCCGGGTTGCAGGATTAAGCCCCGCATCACATGGGGCTCCTTGCTCAGCAGAAAGCCTGCTTCTCCCTCACTCCCTCCCCCTGCTTGTGTTCCCTCTCTCGCTGTGTTTCTCTCTGTCAAATAAATAAAATCTTTTAAAAAAAGAAAAAAAGAGAAATGTATAGAATTGTTGAACCATTATATTGTACACCTAAAATTAACATAACAGTATGTTATACTTCAGTAAAAAGATAACAAATACAAATTAAATATATTTCTCTTCTGAGATCTTTTATTTTCTCATTGAAATAGAAAGCAAGAGTGGGAGCTTGTAGTGGAGATACCAAAGGAGAAAGAGTGAAATACTTACCCAATTTGTTATCAGTTCTATCCTAATAATCCTTTATATTAGTCGAATAACTCCACCCATTCAACTCTATCAAAGTTGCCTCATCAATCATTGTGTTGTATAAATCACCAAATCCTTTTTCCCTTAGGGGTTGTCCTTGATCAAATTCTTTGGGAATTTGGAGATTGCTAACTGCTCATTCTTCTGAAACCCCTGTCACACAGGGTTTCATGTTCTGACTAATAACCTTTTATGCTTCATACTTGGTCTTCTGTCTTCAGTGAATTCTTAAGCTGTTACTTTTTGTAAAGCCAGATTTTTTTCATGTTTCTGCCTTTAAATCCCACGCTCCCTCATCAGGCAATCTCATTTCCTCTTTAGAATCTAACTGTTACAAGATGAAGCCCCAAATGTTTACTTCCACTTCGACCCTCCTCAGTTAGTGGCTAGTCCTATAGCACTTGAAAATTAACATGTTTGAAACTAAATTCAATGTTTCTCTATAAACCTTCCTTATTCGGTGTGCAGCATCGCATACTGGACATCTAAGTCATTTCTGGTTCTTCCTGCATTTAATATAGGTTCTGTAGCACTCATAAGTTCTTTAAAATCCTTTGTCCCATTTCTGTTTCTTTTCCAGGTACATACTTCACCCTCTCTCCCTGATTATTGGGGCAGACTCCTAAAAATTCCTACTTCCTCTTTTCTTTCAACTAAACTCTTACTGGATCTGACATCATAGGGATAGAAGATTTGTCTTCCCAAGGAATGAATGCCAGTGTGCCTTATAATATATCCGTTGTTTAAATTAAAAGCTTTTAGAAGGCCCAAAGAAACTAGTTTTGCTTTTTTTTTTTTTAGTTTTAAAGTTTTTAGTAAACAGTAGGATTTGAGAAACCATTATCCTAAGAACTTGAAATGCTCAGTAATTGCTGTTTATGGAAATCATACAGTATCCACCCCCCCCCACTTCTGACCATACTTTCCCAGAAGAATTGTTGAATTATGCGTTCAAATAAAACTGAAGCCCACCCTACACCAAAACTTACCACTAAGATGAAAGAACTGCAAACCTACTGAAGTTATCCATTATAGAAGACCTTCCACTTCCAAATATCTCTGGAAAGATTTAACTTTATGTTTCTAGCTTAGAGGCAGACATAAAATACAATGTCTCGTAAAAACAACAACAAAAAACTTTTAAGCCTCTACCAGTTCTTCTCAATCCCCCTTTCTCCTGAATTTTACATTTCTCTCTTACGTTTATTCTAAATCCTAGTCAAAATTAATCCCTATTTTTCATACCTTTTTTGGTTAGCCTTTCATGCCTTTCATCATTAACCTTGTGTTATTCTTATTACCTCAGTGCCCTTCGTCATCTCAAAAATATTTCATGCCCAATTCAATGTCACCGCATCTACTACTCTCAACTCTACCCAAACTTGAACAATTTATATATGGTCTGAAAGTATAAAATTTTACTGGGACCATTTTTATAATAGTTGCTAACTTATTGCAACTCACTTAAATTATTGATCTATCTGGTTCATTATTTCTTATTGGTTTGCAAGTAGCTCAGGAACTTTGCAAGTATAATCTGAAACTGGTCCCCCAACATGGAGGGTGGAGAAAGACTGAAGAAGGAGGTCACTCCAGATTGGTAGATGGCAGTTCTAAGAAGTAAAGAAACTTATATACGAGATTTGTCCTTGGTGACTGCAAGGTAAGTAGTTTTCTGCATCTACCTGTGAAATCTTAAAAGTTTGTACAGAGGACTTACCGGGTTCAGCCACATATTCTACCAAGATGATCTCAATTGCACATCACTATCTCAAGGCTGTGTCACTAGAGCAGCCTCTGGGGTCAGGTAAGGCACGTGGACCTCACAATCCGAGGACAGGGGAGAGACTGAGGAATCTCCACTTGCCAAGCAGCAGTCACATCCTTTTGATGACCTCCCCCAACAATGGTTCAGGCTAATTGATGAGCTATAGGCTTTGGAGACAGAGAAATCTGGGAAGAACACTGCATGTTACTTGTACCTTAGAACTCTGCAATAGAATCTTCTACAAAGGTGAGATATTCTGTTATTTCCACAGCTCAATACACTAGCCACTAACTGCATATGGCTACTGAGCACTTGAAGTGTGTGCAAATAAAAAATAAATTTAAAATTTGATTCAATTTTAATTATTTTGGGTTTAAATTTAAACAATTACAAGTAGCTAATGGCTTTCAGTTACTACATGTTTGGCCTGCATGTGTACGCTGAGATTTCCTGTGTAACTGTCACCACAATGCATTCATCTCACCACAGGCAAACTCTTGAGGTAATGCAGCTCTAAGATTCCCATCTCGCCCCGCCATTGAAAAGCTACACTGTACATACCACCCTTGGCCTTCTTTCTATGATTCATGCTAACGAACTGTAATCTCAGTGTTTTGCTCTTTCCCTCACACTACTCAAAACACATGAAAGCCTAAAAACAGTCACAGATACTAGCTCATGATCCAGTATTTTCATTCCTATTTGTTGTCATTCCTGTTTTCTATGCACCAAGGGCTCAGAGAGACATTACTGGGTGCTTGATGGTAGCAGGAAGAAAAGTTAATCTGTTTCAATGATGATGCATTTTTCTCTTCCTTTGTTGTGCTAGCAAAAGAATGATTTCATGTTTCCATTGAATTATTCTCCTTAGAAAATCCTCAAATGATTTCTCTACCTATTCAACCCTTTTTATATCTCTACTAAAGTTTTGAACTGTAATCAGACCACAGAAGGATATTCCTAAAGAATATTTAAAAAATGACTCAGTCAGTAATACAAGTACACCAGAAAAGAGAACTGTGGTACAAGAGTTCTATGGTTAATATACCAAGAATTGTAAGGGACACCTGGGTGGTTCAGTCAAGTCTCTGAATTTTGGTTTTGGCTCAAGACGTTGTGAGGGGTTGTGAGATTGAGCCCCCATGTTGGGCTCCATGCTTAGGGGGAATCTGCTTGAGATTCTGTCCCTCTCCTTTTGGCCTTTCCCCTGCTCCCTCTCTCTATTTCTCTCTAAAAAAAAATCTTAAACAAAATCATACACACAAATGCACATAAAGATTCAAGAAGGTCAGAGGAGAGACCTATTTTGTATCCTTTACATATAAGGAATCCTGTATGAAGTTATGATTTTAGCTATACATTGAATTATAAGTACAATTTCAAATGGTTAAAATCAAAAGCATGCAGAACACAGTATAGACTACTACAAAGACATGGAATTTGTAGGCAAATTATTCTCTTGGTATTTATGTCACCCTTTGCAAATTTCTTAATATTTAAAAACTGATTTTTCTTCCCTTATAAAGTGAGAGACTTACACCATTCTTTTTGTTACGTGAAGATTAGATATAATGCCTGCAAAACTCCTCACATGATGCTTGAGGGATTGCAGGATTTCAGGATAGAGTAGCATTATGACTTTTCCAGATGCAGGAAGCTGCACGTCCTGAGAACCAGAGGCAGGAATTCCCACAGACACAAGAGAGTTTAAGAGACACTGTGGTGAGTTACCATGAACAGATCAGTTTGGCTTAAGGATTGTGTATATTTGGGAGCAGTGTGAAACATACTTAGAAAAAAAGATTAAAACAAGACTGTAAAAGGCATTTTATTCCACAGTAAGGAGTTTATCATCTATATTAGAAAGAGCTGATGAATGTTTTTCAGTAATGCAGTGGTCAAGAAGAACTGGTGTTTCGAGAATAGAAACTTATGTACTATAGTTGGAAGAAAGAAGAAAAGAAATAAAGCATCAAGTCAGGAGTATGGCACAGTAGTTGAAACATTAGGAAATATGGATTAGAATTAAGGTATCAAATGTGGAAAAGTAACTTAAAGGTGATATACAAATAGAAGAAATAATACGTAGAGAAGGGTAATAGATGCTTCATGAAAAGGGGAAAAGGAAATGAAAATTTGGTGTAATGAAAGGAATTTTGGGGGGTCAGTGAATTTTAGGCTCAAAATCCAGCCTTCACTCTTCACATGAATTTAATCATAAACCTACTCCCCAATAAACTATCTCCTCTGTAAAATAAAACTAACGATACCAGTGAGTTTTCTGTGTCTCTAACTGTAATATGATGGGATGGTAATGCATTTTGTACTTTGGATTGGAATGATGATAGTGTATATGAACAGGATTTGGAAAAAAATAACATATTTGAAATAGGAAATAAGAAAACTAACATTTATTTAATGACATAATGGAAAGGTCTCCTTGAGGCAACACATAATAGGCATTTGAAAATTCATGACTTGTACTCAACAGAGACATCATTATTTTATTTTGAAAATGGAGGTTATTTGGGGAGAATGGGGTAGAAATCTCGGCCTGGAATGTCAGAATTGTGACATTCATGAACATCTCTCCATCTCTCCATCCCTGTTTGCAGCTCATGATAAAATCTACTGTAGGTAATAGATTTCTTAGCCCGTCACTCTTTCTCAGTCTCCACATTATGATTAAAAATGTTTTTCTAAGACTCATTTGAAAATATCCATTGATTTTGGAGATGTGGCATTCTCATCTCTCTGCTAAATAGCTCCAGTATCCCCATTTAGCCTCATACTTGGCCATATTTTCTTAAGTTCTTTGCTATTCAAGGCAAAGTCTCCCAGGACTTCTCAGTCTTCCTCAAAAACAAACTCTTTGCTTTCTCTCTGTTCCCTGAAGTTATTTCTATGTGAAATGTCATTATGAATTCCAAACATGTCCAGGATATCAGGGTTATGCAACATTCATTTAAAAGTTGAAAATGTGGAGTATGTAAATTAGAACATCTATTTTAGGGAAGTGCAGATCTAGCAGTCAGGGTAGCAGATTTATATTGCATTCTGTGTTGACTCAAACAATTTAGGTCAGATGAAAAAAGTAAGAGTTAGGTTTTTCTTTCCCTTTCTTAGCTTTAAAAAAATAAGGTAAACCCAAACATTTCCCACTGAGGGCAATAATGGATCACTGGCAGATTGCAGAAAAGCTTTATTATCCACCACGATGTTTACACAGAATAAAGAGCTAACATTCCAAAATAATCATTCCCTTCGTTTTATTCGACCCAAGACCAATCCCCTTAAAGAGAGTTACCCTGATAGGAAATGAGTGACATCATCATTGACACCACCCTACCTCCTTTTTGAGAGTTTTTCTTTTCCTATCTCTTGGTACATTCCTCCGTAAAAGCTCAGACACCAGCAAAACTTTCCGTTTTCTAAATGACACACTTCCTTCAAACCTTCCCACAAAACAGAACCTCTTAATTCAGACCTACTCTACTCTCTAAAGATCACACTATGAAAGCTGCTTTAATAAGCAATATAGGGAGATGGAAAGTCAAGTAGATCTCACTGAATTTAAGTAATCTCTAAAAATGACAATAAAATCTATTTACTGTCACAAATGAACTAATACATGAGAGAATATTAAAACAGTGACTTGCCTATGGCAGGATGTTTTTTTTAAGTATATTCTTCTGGGTCCTATGCCAAAAAGAGATGTTCTGATAGGACTCACCTAAGGAACCACTGATGATTATATCTCCAGCACAATTCTTTATCCTGTGGGTGGCCTAAGGGACATGTTTACTGGGATTTTGCATAGATATCCTGTTGTGGTTCCTGTGCCTAGTCACCCACACCCTTATTACGGGTTGAAGGTTACTCCCCTTCAAATGCTAGAAGGTTGTTGCCTGATGATAGCTGTGGGATTATTAGTTTTCTCCAGAAATTCCCTGCAGTTAAAAAATATCTACTTCACCCAAGGTCATACATCCCAAAGCGGGTAGTCTGCATCCAATGACTGGGGCTTCCAGTTGAGACAAATCTGAAGAACCATCCCAACCCTGTGGGCTTTGTAGAAATATTACTGCACGGCATCTTACCTTTTCCTTCTGCCTAATTCTTAATTCTTCCCTCATAGATGTTGATCCTGGCAGCACTCCCTAATAAACTTCTTTTGCAATCATCCTGTTTCAGAGCTGGCTTCCTGGGGAACCACACCCAACAGCATGCTCCAAGGCAAGACCATAGTTTTGCCTTGGCCAGAATGGCATGTAGTTGGAGTCATAAATATATAGCTTTTACAGATTGTCCTCTTTCACTTAGCAATATGTATTTCAGTTTTCTCCATGTCTATGGCTTGACAGCTCATTTCATTTTAGCAGTGAATAATAAATGATTGTGTAGATGTACCACAGTTTATTTTTTTCATCACCCACTAGGCAACATCTTGGTCGCTTCCAAATTTTGTGAATTATAAATAAAACTGCTATGCATACACATATAGGTTTTTGTATGGACATAAGTTTTGAACTCTTTTGGATAAATAACAAGGGGCACAATTTCTGGATTAAATGGTAAAAATATGTTTACTTTTATAGGAAACCACCAAAATGTCTTCCAAAATGGTTGTGCCATTTTTCATTCCTACCATCAAAGGATGAGAGTTCCTGTTGCTTCACATCTTTGTCAGTATTCTGGATTTTGATCATTTTCATAAATGTGTAACACTATCTTTCTTTTAATTTGTACATCTCTGATGACATATGATGTAGAACATCTTTTCATATGTTTATTTGCCATGTAAATATCTATTTCTGTGTCTTTTAAGGAGTTGGTCATCAAATTCACTGACACTATCAGATTTGTGGCCATACAGCTGTTCCTTCTAATGTATGTGGGTAATGATGTCTTTTCTCTCATTTCTAACATTAGTGATATGTCCACTCTCTTTTTTCTGTTAGTCTGTATAGAGACTAACTGATTTTATTGATCTATTCAAAGAACGACTTTTGGTTTTATTTATTTTTCTGTCCTGACTTCCCATTTTCAAGTTCAGAAAATTCTGTTATAATTTTTATTATTTATTTCATTCTTTCTTTGTATTTACTTTGCACTTTTTTGTTATTTATTTGTTTGTTTATTTATTTATTTATTTTTCCATAACCCAGCCACCCTATCCCTCCCCCCCCCATCCTCCAGCAATCTTTACTTTACACTTTTTTTCTAGTTTTTAAGATGGGAACTAAGATGATTAATTTTAGATCCTTAGTCTTTTGTAATACATGCATTTAATGTGATAAATTATCCTCTAGGTATGACTTCACCCCACTATTTTTTATAAGTTGTATATTCAGTTTCATTTAATTCAAATATATTAATATTTCTCTTGAGATTTCTTTAACCTATGTGTTTTTAAAAGTGTGCTGTTGGGTGTCTGGGTGGCTCAGTGGGTTAAGCCTCTGCCTTCAGCTCAGGTCATGATCTCAGGGTCCTGGGATAGAGGCCGGCATCTGGCTCTCTGCCCAGCAGGGAGCCTGCTTCCTCCTCTCTCTCTGCCTGCCTCTCTGCCTACTTGTGATCTCTCTCTCTCTGTCAAATAAATAAATAAAATCTTAAGAAAAAAAAAGTGCACTGTTTGGTTTCCAAATATTTGGTGGAATTTCTATGTATCTTTTTGTTATTGATTTCTACTTTAATTGCACTGTGTGATTCTATCCTTTTAAATCTGGTGAGGTGTGCTTCATAACAGACGATGATCCATCTTGATGAATATTCCATCAAAGCACGAGGATGTTGCATATTTGGCTGTTGTTGGATAAAGTAGTCTATAGATGCCTATTGTATCTGGCTGACTGATGGTATTGGTTTTTTTAACTGTTCTTACTAGTTTTCTGCCTGCTAGATCTGTCCATTTCTGATGAAGGGTGTTGAATTCTCTAACTATGCTAGCTGATCCATCTACTTGCCTTTGCAGTTCTACTTTTATCTTGTTTTGTTGCTATGCACATATACTTTAAGGATCATTTTGGAGAATTGACACCTTTATGTGTCAATTATGTGACACTTTTATGGGTCAATATATTATGCCTACTTTATTATTTCTCCTTCAATTTTGAAGAATGGTATTTTAGAGCATAGAAGTTTAGGATTTCTTTTTCCCTCAACACTTAAAATATTTTCATTCCACTCTTTCCTACTTACATGGTTTCTGAGAAGTTGCATATGATTCTTATCTTTGTTACTTTATAGGGAAAGTCTCCCCCCACCCCACTGACTTTTTCAGGATCGAGGTTTAATATTTGATTTTATATGTCCAGGTGTAGTTTTGATTTCTGTTTATTTCTTTGTTTTGTCATTATCCTTCCTGAAGTTCTTTGAAATTTCTGCATTTGCATTTTGGTGTCAGACATTAATTTGGGGAAATTCTCAGTCATTAATTTTTCAAATATTTCTTCTGTTCATTTATTTCTTTCCTTCTGGTATTCCCATATGTTATACTTTCTGTACTTAGCCCACACTTCTTGAATATTCTGTTCTGCTTTTATTCATTCATTTTTCTCTTTGCTTTTCAGTTTTTGGAGTTTTCTACCAAGGTAGCCTCAAGCTCAGAAATTTTCTCCTCACTCACTTGATCATTCATTCAGACTACCTGCTTGAGAGTTTGCTTGATTTGATATTCAGTTCAACAAGAAGCAGGTTGTTTTGACAGTGCACAGGGCTTTTCATGATCCAGCTCTGCCTTCACTCCCCGGTGACATATTTGTCATCACACTGCACCCACACTGTAGCCATATTAAGTTGCTTATAGTCCTGACATTCTTTCTCTAAATTCCAGGTATTTTGCACAGACTACTCCCTCTGTCTTGGCTTATCTTGCTAATATTATTCATTAATACATAACATTGCATAGTTATTAATTTCTTTTTAAAAAATATTTTATTTATTTATTTGAGAGAGTGAGTGAGAGAGAGCAAGAGAGGGGAGAAGGTCAGAGGGAGAAGCAGACTCCCCATGCAGGACTCGATCCTGGGACTCCAGGATCATAAGCTGAGCTGTAGGCAGTGGCTTAACCAACTGAGCCACCTAGTTGCCCCAGTTATTAATTTCTTAAATTAAGTTCCAAAATAACTAGGAAAGATTCTAAGTATTATTTAGTATTCTAATTTCTGATCTTAATGCCTGACATGGTACATACTCAAACAAACAAACAAACAAGTGATTTCTGTGTTGAAATGTTGTTGCTGTTGTTGTTTGGCTTACTTGATATAATAAAATTGTTTTGAACGTGGCTGGGCAGAGTTCTAAGCTATGGACATTTTGGGAGAAAGTTTTTTTTCTCTTAAATTTATTGATACAGATCTTGGATATCAGCCCTTTGTAGTGTTACTCTTATACTGTTACTCTTATACTGTTCCCACCAACAGGTGGGAACGCAAGTTGGTTTTCCACTTTGGAAAACAGTGATTCCTTAAAACATTAAAAATAGAGCTACCCTATGACCCTGCAATTGCACTACTGGATATTTACCTCAATGACACAGATGTAGTGAAAAGAAGGACCATATGTACCCCAATGTTCATTGCAACAATGGCCACAGTCGTCAAACTGTGGAAAGAGCCAAGGTGCCCTTCAACAGACGAATGGATAAAGAAGGTATGGACCATATAGACAATGCAATATAATGCCTCCATCAGAAAGGATGACTACCCAACTTTTGTATCAACATGGGACTGAAGGAGATTTGCTGAGTGAAATAAGCCAAGCAGAGAAAGTCAATTATCATATGGTTTCACTTACTTGTGGAGCATAAGGAATAACATGGAAAACATTAGGAGAAGGAAAGGAAAAATGAACTGGGATAAACTGGAGATGGAGACAAAGCATGAGAGACTTGGACTCTGTGAAACAAACTGAAGGTTTTGGAAAGGAGGGGGTTGGAGGAATGAGTAAGCCTAGCGGTGGGTATTAAAAAAGGCACATATTACATGGAGTACTGGGTGTGGTACATAAACAATGAATCTTGGAACACTGAAAAAATTTTTAAAAAATTATTGACACAATTTCATTGTTCTGCATCAACCAAAATAGAACAAGAAATAATGCATTAACAAATAATGCCAAAATCTCAGGGACTTAAACAATCATTTCATATAGTCATTACATAGAGACAAATTCATGGAATGAAAAGACCA
The DNA here is from genome assembly GCA_004023965.1 of Spilogale gracilis. NCBI lineage: Eukaryota > Metazoa > Chordata > Mammalia > Carnivora > Mephitidae > Spilogale > Spilogale gracilis. The sequence goes on along the minus strand of PITA01002391.1, from coordinate 28,149 downwards.
GAATTTTGAGGACAGAGTACTTGAGAATGTTTACAAGTAAAATAAAGAAGAAACTTTTTCTGTATTCCAGTATAATTATGTGAAGATAATTATTTCTATATTTTCTACTGTATAGAAAATGCATATATATACACCTATATAAATTTATAAACTCATACATATAAAGTTCATAATTGAATGTTGAATATTTAGATATTTAAACCATTGTTATTAGAAAGTGAGACATTTGCATTCTGAGTTATATGACTATTTTGTCTAAAGGAGTGATTATTTAGTTTTTTTCCTAATAATATTCCAGGGTAAACATACAATGAGGTTTTTTCTTTTTAGATATATGAATTAGCAAGAATGAAAAACTTTCTCACACAAGACTTTAGTGATAGTTCACAAATTTTTTGCAGGTTACTATATTATTTTTTCCAAGTTTTATGTTTTAGATTAGTTCTAATCAAATTCTAAGACATCATTATTATTTTTTTAATGTTTAGCTATAGTAGTTATTCCAGTTATTTAGAGAGCTGTCGATTTTCTAACTAGTGTGCTTATATTCTCAAGCTTATTTCCCAAAGTGGAGAGAATGTCTTACTTTAGGAATCTTATTTTTTAGGTCCCTTACTACTGAGTATGCAGATTATAACACTTTTGTTAAATGAAAGCATATATTACCTCCAACTCTTGCTCAATTTCTTCTAGCTTATTGTTTCTTTCTATAGGCAATATTCTCAAGAAAGAATCTACTCTGCTTATGATTACAATAAGTGGACTGATACGCAGACCGTATCTTTTGAGTGGTTCCAAATTTCTCTACCACCGGTTCCAGTGTCTCACATTCCCATACTGGCCAGGCTTTTTAAGAAAAGCTATTTTGGCATGTTGATAATGTTAACTCATACAAATGTTTTTTTATCTGCTTTCTCTATGTTGTTGCTCTGTTTTCACATTTTATTTCTCAGAATGTTAAAAAGCAACGTTAAATTTTGAGTATTTAATAACCGTAAATGGAAAGGAAGAGAGAGGCTTTAGTCATAGGCCAGAAACTATTAGCACAGCTCAGATCACTCACTCTCTTGTTCTAGAAGAATTATTGACCAAAAGAAGGTTAGAAAGAGTCATGGAAAGCTATCCTTCTTCCATGCCTTAGGAATACATCTTTTCTTCTTTGAAGGAGGATATATATTATATAATATGCATATATAGGATATATATTATATGTTAATTATCTAAGTTGAAAAGCAAATGATAGTGGGAGGCACCCAGTTCTATTGTAACTATTTCCACTACTTTTGCATAGGTAAGATTATGTCTTCTGAAATGGACTGAGAACTTCCTGTGTAAAATGATTTTATTTTTTTTCTTTTAATTTCCATAGTACCTGGCACATCAAGGCCTTCAATAAACCTTGCTAGAGTAGTGAATGAATAAATAAATTGATTGATATACTTCAAAATGTTTTTCAGTTATTAAAGAGCTTTTTGGAATAAAAACCTAGAAAATCTATTCTTCTGAGTAGTGTTTTTTTTTAAGATTTTATTTATTTATTTGACTCAGAGAGAGAGGATACGCAGGGGGAGTGGCAGAGGGAGAGGGAGAAGCAGACTGCCCACTTAGAGCTTTGATGAGGGGCTTGATCCCAGGACCTTGGGATATAACCAACTGAGCCACCCAGACACCCCTCTTCTGAGTTATTGTAAAGCAGATTTAAAATTGATTTAAAATTTTAAAATTTAATTTAATTTAATTTAAATTTAAAATTTTAAATTCCCAACGAGTAGTTCAGAATACTCAGGTGAATTCAGAAGATTGTTGTGAAGAATAATGTCGGTCAGACATGCCTCTGTGAAATACACAAGGTGCTCAGTAAATGAGTTACTTTTTGAAAAAAGTCTTTTCTAAAGTCCTTTCAACAAGTGAGTTAGAATATACCAACCAGAGAGGACACGTAATCTGCTGACCAGTTCCGTTAAGTTAACCACATCCATATCTGCCCTAGTAGGCAATGAGTGGGCACCACATATCTCCTTGGGGGAGATTAATTGCAGTGTTTATAGAAAGCTGGTTTGGTAGTGAGGTTAATTTGGGGCTTCTGTTTTGAATAGGCATGACAGGAGCCTCACAATCCCATGACCCCTCCACTAAATGCACTTGAATCTGCTGTGTTACTTAATTCATGTCTAGTCCTCTGTCTCTTCTTTCATATGATGGCATCGAGCCTTAGGGGCACTGGGTTCATCAGCTTTGGGGGGTCTTAAACGTGGATATAATTACGTTTGTGGATATATGAGAAAAGGATTTATAAACATGTGCTTTAGATTTTCTTCCAAAGAAACAAACAAAAAAATTTCAAGGCAAAGTTATATGAAGACTCAAAAATCCTTACTGTGTAGACTAGTTATCAGGTCTATCTGAGAGAAATGTGAAAGAAAGAGAATATGAAATTTGAATTTAGGAAATCAAAGGAATGCAATGCCTTACACTAATTTACATTCAATCACTCAGGCTCTCATTATAACTCAAATTGTCACTGACAGATGAGAACTAAAAAATGTCTATTTTATTTTATTTTTTAAGATTCTATTTATTTGACAGAGAGGCAGCAAGAGAGGGAACACAAGCAGGCGGAGTGGAAGAGGGAGAAGCAAGTTTCCCACCTATCAGGGAGCCCGATGCAAGGCTTCAACCCAGGACCCTGGGATCATGACCTGAGCCAAAGGCAGATGCTTAATGACTGAGCCCCCCAGGTGCCACAAACACATTTTTATTTTTGCTATCATTTGTATGCAGTGTTGTTCTATAATAATGTAAGTAGTTTTAAAAGTTTGGTAAAGAAATCCTACCATTTATTTCCTTTAATGTATACCTTGAAATAAGCTTTCTTATGTTTTATTCTTGTAGAGACAGTGTGAGTGCAGAGGAGGATACTGGGACATCACTGGACCAATAAGGATCTCTAATTTTTTCTTGCCTAGACTACATCTGCTGTATGCAATATAGTCTGACTTCTTAGGGCTTTCTTCCTATTGACTCATCTTGACAACCGGCCAAAAGAAATTTCAAGGCAAACATAGTAAAAAAAAAAAGCACACTCATCTTTTTCTTCATTCCTGATCACAAAGTTATTGTTGATTTCTTTTAGTTAAAAATCTCATCTAGAAAAAGTAGCAAATTTGGGGCTTTGGAGTTTTAAACTTTTGAAACCTCATTATGTCATCCCGAGGCTCTAATCCTTATTAGAACCTCCCTCTCCCTCATCTCTACCTCTCTTTCCCCCCAGACCCCAGTAGTTTTACTGCTTCTCCCTCAATTTCCTAGAGGTTTATTCCGAACTATGGAGGTTGGGAGTTGGAAGACTCTACGGAACAGGGAATATGTTTATGGATCTTTATTTTATGTCTCCTAGAGTTCCTGAAGTGGGGAAGACCCTTAACATGTATTTATTGAGTTTTCTGACTGCTTTACTACATGTCCACTTAATTGAGAGGATAAGTAAATGAATAATCATGGTTTTTACTATACTTTTTCCTATTTTGTCCTTCCTCTTATTCTTTCAAATTATTTTAAGACAAGCCAATGTAATTAACGTCTTCATTATATTTTGAATTTTTAAAAATAATTCTTAACATTATTGTGACTTATAATTTACTACTACTTTTTATTTTAAATGCTTCAAATGTAATATTAAACTTTAAAAGCTAGCATGCCCTTATAAATACTTGAACCTAGCATTGTTTTCTTTTTCTTGTGTTCTCTCCTTTTATTTGAGAAGCAGTAGACCCAAAGAAAGCACAGTTTGTTCAGATAAAAGAGGCATTTATCAGAGGGAATATAGTCTGGGGGATCTGGCTGGCTCAGTTGTTAAGTGTCTGCTTTCGGCTCAGGTCATAATCCTGGAGACCCGGGATCGAGCCCCACATCCTGCTCCCTGCTCGGCAGGAAGCCTGCTTCTCCCTCTCTCACTCCCCCTGCTTGTGTTCCCTCTTTGGCTGTGTTTCTCTCTGTCAAATAAATAAATGAAATCTTAAAAAAAAAAAAAAAAAAAAAAAGGGAATATAATCTGCCTTCCTGTGGTTCTTCTTCCTTTCCTATAAGGCTTTCTAGAAATAATACCCAAACCGTTGTCTGATATCAGTTCTATAGCTCCATGGGTAATAAGAAGAAAGCTAAAAAGTGAAAACTTACCTGTTGGGGTTGCAAATAAAATGAAAGTGGAAAGGAAGCAATAAACAAAATTCATCTTATGAATAGAACAAGCAAAATGTAAATAGAGTATTATGAAGTAAGATATAAATAGTTGACATAGAAGTCTGAGAGAAGCTTGCAAGTTTGTGAAATCTGGGGGAAAACCGAAGCTTGGAATTTTATGGCTAGATAATATGAGAGATTATATCATGGAAAGGTTTTATGTCATGGAATAGAGATCTGGGTATTTTTTTTTTTTCATAATTGAGCCAGTTCACAGCCAAGACAAAAATAGAATCCAGGTTTTCCTATGTTAATTAAGCCTGGTTCTAGGGTGACTTTTATTTCTTTTTAAAAGTTTTATTTATTTGGGAGAGAGACAGAGAGCAACACAAGTGAGAAACAGAGTGAGAGGGAGAAGCACACTCCCTACCTATTAGGAAGCCAGATGTGGGCTCAATCCCAGGACCTGGGATCATGACCTGAGGTAAAGGCAGCTGCTTGATGGACAGAGCTACCCAGGTGCCCCTCTAGGGTGACTTTTAAAAGATTGTTCATATTATTAGTATAAGCTCTCTGAGAACAAGGATTTGTGCCTTCTTCACTGTGGCATTCCTGATGTTTAAAACAACGTCTGACCATATTAGGTATTTAACTGTTTTGAAGATATGTGAAAATGCACTGAATACATTGATTCATTAAGACTTAATTTCTGAAGGGTTTGTAACAAAGTTCCTATGTTAAATAATAAGGTCCAAGATATAAAAGCCATAAAATATTTGGTATTATTTTCTTTAAATACTTAGGAATTTTTAGTAAGTATTTTAAATTATATGTAACTACTGGTATTTCAACACTTTTTATAAAAATGGCAATATCAAAAAATGGCAATATCATGGTTCAGTTGAAAAATCTGTGCCATAAATTCAATAATGTGTAATTCTAAGACTATGAAAAAAATGATAATGCTTTATAATGTTGGAAAAATATCAGCTCTGTTAGTGGTCTCTGCAATTGCAAAAAGGTTATTTTATCTGATCAGGCTGGGTGATTTAACGAAAGAATTATCCTGGAAGCTTTTCAAAATGTACTTTTCTGAATCCCCACCAGTTAAGATTCTGGACCAGAAAATCAAATCTAAACTCCCCAGCATTCAGAGCCCTTTGTACCAGGTTATAGCTCCAGTCTTCACCAGTCTCATTCTACCCCCTTCACTCCCAGTCATACATTATAGATATTTAAGCCTCCCTGTCTTTGTTATCTCTATCTGAAATGCTGTATCACTGCCAAATTAAGTCATTTTTAAGCCACTTCTTCACAGATTTACTTATTATCTATTTCCCCCAGTAGAGAGAAAAGTTCCCCAGTGACAAGAGCATTCACCAATATTTTCCAAGTTCCCGGTAAATTTTTTCTGGTAAATAGGATGGAATTAATAAATATCTATGCTATCCATAACTGAATGACATATGCCTATTTTGCTATCATAAGGATAATGACATATAAATATGAAGTACACATGCAGATTTCATGCAATAGGACTGTAAAGGGTAGGTTCATTGGTTCTCCTCAGGTAGAGGGTGGTTATTAGGTAAAGCTACATTGTGTTGGTGTCAAGTCAAGGTCAAGCTCAAAATCATAGGCTAGGGATTTTCTCTGTAGGTGAGGACTGACTGAGATTCTGATTTTTAGTTCTCTCACTTGCTCACTCGCTTCTGCTGTCTTTCTTGCTCCCTCTCAAAATGGCACATTTCATAAATATGGATTTTTTAAAATTAATTCACTAGCTGTTATTATCTACCCCTTATTATAGCTTGAGAGCTCAACTTTATCTTAATTGGTGGTGATGCCTTTTATGTGTTTGTTTAATATAACCAATTTATTACATTATGAGAAATTTTCTCTTTTATATTGAATTCTTACTGGCTCTTTTTAATTCTCTTAGTTTTTGTGTGGTGTTAAAGGGAATTGGCTTTTAGAAGCATTTAGGATCTGTGACCTATGATTTACAACATTTACTTAATGGCACAAAAGAAAATAAACAAAAGAACATTTGTGAACATCCCCAGAGACTTTCCCCATCAACATCTAATTTTGGATTGTTTCAGTTCCTGCTATTGGCAGTCTTAGGAGTTGCCAGTTCCCAAAGTGCTTTCAAATTTACAGGAGAAAGCAGAGAGAACATATGGGACCAAAGTTCTGTTTTTTATATTCTCCATTTTAACCTTTCCCTTTAAAATTTAATCAGCGTGAGAGGAAATAAACAATTTTTACCTCCATTGTACAATGGGAGTGACACCTTCCTCCATTTCCCTAGTGATAGTCAGGTTCCAGATGGCGCCTTAGACCACACAGTTTTGTTCAGGTTGACTCCAAAGAGTGACTTGGCTAGTATTTTTGCCAAATGGAGTCCAGCGGTTTCCTAGATGGTGCCAAAGGGCTAAATACTAGTCCAGAAGTATTCACAGGACTTAATAATTCAAATCTGTAATAAGATATAGCATGTGTCAAGCAACTATTTACGTTTCACCTGAGTTAGAACACAGAAAGGAAAATTAGGGGCGCCTGGGTGGCTCAGTTGGTTGGGCGACTGCCTTCGGCTCAGGTCATGATCCCAGAGACCCGGGATCGAGCCCCACATCGGGCTCCCTGCTCAGCGGGAAGCCTGCTTCTCCCTCTCTCGCTCCCCCTGCTTGTGTTCCCTCTTTGGCTGTGTTTCTCTCTGTCAAATAAATAAAATCTTAAAAAAAAAAAAGGAAAAATAATTATGAAAAGAAGTCTTAGGATTCATGGAGCATTATGTAGCTGTCAAAAAACTGGGATACATACTATGGATGTCTTTTGAACAATTATCAACATATAGAAGGGGAATGAACAGAAATATTAAAATGCCACTGCTTTTTCTGAGCTATTTCTTCTGCTTCTCTGGTGGAGGGTGGGAGTGTTGGGCAGTGGAAAGAAATACTGTAAAAATCCATAGATATTAAACATTTTATTAATTTTTGTTTTTTATAAAAGGAAAACCAAAAGTCATTAAATATTAGTTGCTTCATCCTGGTTGTATGTCAAATGGAATTGCCTAGATAGATATTCCCTGTAGTGTTCACACTTAATGCTACTACATTTTATTGATGTCAGATTTAAAAACCGAATTCTCATTCTTTTTTTTTTTTTTTAAAGATTTTATTTACTTGACAGAGAGAAACACAGCCAGAGAGGGAACATAAGCAGGGGGAGTGAGAGAAGGAGAAGCAGGCTTCTTGCTGAGCAGGGAGCCCGATGTGGGAATTGATCCTGAGCCGAAGGCAGTTGCTCAACCAACTGAGCCACCCAGGCGCTACCTGAAATTCTCATTCTTAAACTTTAGAGGGGAAACATATTCTAAATCTAAGAGAAGAAAGTTTTGTCTTTCAATGATTATACTATTTTGATGAATAATTGAGTCTCTCTGTTTTAAAGAAATACTTGACAAATTTTATAAACTTCTAGTTCCATAAGAATTATCAGGTAAATATAATTACATATTTCCTTTCTATCTAAATATTTTTGTTGCGGGTTCCTTTTCTGAATAGTTTAGCAATTAGATCATTTCATCATTAAAAAAACTTTTTTCCTGGGGCACCTGGGTGGCTCAGTTGGTTAAGCGACGGCCTTCGGCTCAGGTCATGATCCCAGAGTCTCAGGATTGAGTCCCACATCGGGCTCCCTGCTCTGTGGGAAGCCTGCTTCTCCCTCTCTCACTCCCCCTGCTTGTGTTCCCTCTCTGGCTGTGTTTCTCTCTGTCAAATAAATAAATAAAATCTTAAAAAACAAAACAAAACAAAAAAACCTTTTTTCCAATGTATGAGATCCATGAGCAATATTTTAAGTAGCAATGATTCTTGTTAACGGAGCTCCACTTGTGTATGAAAGTCTGTGTATGGCAAGAACTTTGCACACACTACTGTAACATATTAGAATTTTCTTCTGTATAAAAGGGCAGAATAATACTATTTACCTCTTTGTGGTGGTATACAGAATAAGGAGTCACTGAATGAAAGCACTAAGAACAGTGCTGGCCACAGAGGCACCTGGGTGGCTCTATGGGTTAAGCATCCAGCTCCTGGTTTTGGCTCAGGTCACAATTTCAGGGTCATGATCTCAGGGTTGTGAGATGAAGCCCCTAAGTGTAGAGTCCTCCCTTTCGCTCCCTCTCCCACTACCCACACCTTCATGGGGGCACATGTGTGCTCTCTCTCACCTGCTCTCTCTAAAATAAATAAATAAAGTAATTAATTAAAAAAAAACAACACTGCTGGCCACATAGTAACTCTACATGCATTAGTTATTATATATTATAATACCTAATATAGTTATATTAATAGAATTGTCACATGAGGTTAATGTTTAAATATCAAGAAAATTAAAACTCAGGAGGTTAAGTAACTGGCCCAATTTCACAAAGTAAGTGGGGAAGTCCATATCTCAACTCCAAAGGCCAGGTTTGTAAACTGCTTCTCCTATCACTCTGGTATGCCCCACCCTGCATGGCTTCCCCCAGTAAATACAACGTAAATATCAGGGAAGACTGCCCCGCAGGACAGGTGCTTAGTTATGGAGATGCCTATCTTGCTTCCAAAGAAGCACTTCCCTGAATTGTGTTCTGCGCATAGGATTTTTCTTACCATTCTGTATTTACTAGATGTCACTCTTTCTTCAAGTCCTATTTTTATTTTATTTGTTTGTTTATGTTTATTTATTTATTTATTACTTTCTGGCTCTTCTGCTCATTCTCCTTCATCCTCCATTTTTTGTCTGCAAGCTAAGATGAGGAAGATAATTCTATCCAATCTCAGGAAGGTTATCCTGTCTCATCTCTCATAGTGAAAACCAAAAGTTTCTCTCCCACAACATCTCGGTCATCAGAAGGCCTAGTGCTACATTTGCCTCAATTACCCAAAAACCTTCCTTAATTTTAGTTTGCAGTTTTTATGGGTGGTTAGGAATACCTCAAATGACTCTTGAAAGATTAAGGTAGGATCCCTTGAGTGACTATGTGAATTCACATTGGAGAAATGAAATACCGATGCATTTTTGGTGAATATGATCTTCAGAATCAACCAATGTGATTGCCTTGACGAGGAAAGTTTATCCTTCCATACAACCACTGACAGAAAAGTATTTTATTTCACTTGATATGTCACAGGATCTTCTCCAGACAGAAAGAAACAAATTTTTTAGGCCAGAATACACAAATCACAGAGAAATTTCTGGCGGGGGGGTCCCACTTTGAAAATTAATTGTCATCTTTGATGATAGGTATACCTACTTACCTAGGTGAAGAGACCCTTCTGCCTCTTTAATTAACAACTTGTAAACATGTAATTACTGGAATAAAAATCAAGAGGAAAAGTCATTCTGCTGCTTCCTGCCTTTCAGTCAGGAATATAGGCAGACCTTCCGTTACTCTTCCTGTTCTCTCAGCATTAGCCTTCATTCTAATGACCCAAAGATAACCTTTCCTGATAATACAATTTTCCAGCAAGAATTATAATTTCTCCTGCAGAGTTGCAGTGGAAATCGGGGCTATTTATACTGCTATCTCTAAAGATACTATTCTACAATGGTTACATTGAGTAATTTAATGTTTTAAGTGCTAAGTAATCTATTCGGACATAGAAATTATATTTATAATTTCTAAGAAATCCAGAAATTCACACTGCTCCATAATTTAGTCAGGTTTCTTTTTTTTTCTTGCTTTGAGTCACACAGTATTGAGTTAATTGATCAGGTAGCTGACACAGCATATCTAACTTGGGAATAACGGATGGACCCAAAACTATTTGTTGAGAATGACTGAATATGTAGTGTAAAGACATTTATAGAGCAAGTTTAGGAAGGCCTATTTATGCACACTTAAAAACTATGTAGAAGGCTGGGGCGCCTGGGTGGCTCAGTTGGTTAAGCAACTGCCTTCGGCTCAGGTCATGATCCCAGAGACCCGGGATCGAGTCCCACATCAGGCTCCCTGCCCGGCGGGAAGCCTGCTTCTCCCTCTCTTACTCCCTCTGCTGCGTTCCCTCTCCAGCTGTGTTTCTCTCTGTCAAATAAATAAATAAAATATTAAAAAAAAAAAAAAAACTATGGAGAAGGTACTAACTCACCTTCAAGGTACTCATCTCTCAGTGGAAACTTATGTATGAAACCAAACATATGCTTATGTATTTAGAAAAGTAAGTCATTTTAGCATCTTTGTGTCTTCTTTCTAACCAATTTCTACAACTTTGCACAACTTAAAATTTTTATGACCTTTAATTCTCCTCTTATGACTCAGAATCTTACAACATGCACATGCTTGAATATGTGATATGTATGGTTATGGAGTTTGGGGACAAATTGATATTGATTTCACTTGGCTGAAAACTCATACTCAAGTCTCAATAGATACTTTTGAGATGTCAAAAATGATCTGGCAGGGAACGGTGTTAATTGCCAGAATGTCTTTGGTCATCTAGAAAGTTGTCAGTAATTTATGAGAAAATTTTAACTTTCTTTCCAAAATTTTCACTGCCTTCTCACTTTGGAAAATAGCTCTTTATAGTATTTTATTTTTGCTTTTGCTGATGTCTATGTTTATTTTTCTTCAGTAATTCTTTACGAAGCTAATTCTACTCACAGACAATGTGTACTAGATAGGTATCTCTTTTTTTAAACTCAATTAGGTATATCAGATATTAGGTGTTGTGGGCTGATGGTTGTGTTCTCCCAAAATTCATATAGTGAATACTTAATTTCCAATATGACAGTATTTGGAGATGAAACCTGGTGGAGATAATTAGATTCAGATGAAATCACAAGGACATAGGCTCTAGGATGGGTGCACCTATGCCATGCAGAGACCAGAGCTTGCTTTCTCTGCAAGAAGGGAACTGTCTATAAACCAAGAAGATGGGCTTTACCAAGAACTTGACCATGCTGACGTCCTGATATCAGACCGAACCTCCAGAACTGTGAGAAATCAATGTTTATTGTTTAAGCTACCCAGCTCATGACATTTTTGTTACAGCATTCTGACCTGACTATGATATTAGGATTTATTGTCTAGTGTCACTTACCCATGTAAAATAAAGAAAAAGAAAAAATCGATTTCTATCTTGGAAGGTTGTTTTATTCTTCAGGAACACATTGGAATTCTTTAAAAAAATTTTAATATTTATAATCAAAATTTCAAAAATATAGCAATCAGAAAGAATAATACAGTAAAACCCATATGCCCAATTCTTCATCTTCAACTATTATAAACATTTTTCCATATTTGCTTCAAAAATTTAGAAATTGATGGTGGAAAAGCCAGAGTATACATTTTAGTTAAATTTTATAAGATAAGCCACTAGGATGAAGTCATTCAGGGGTTGCTTAGAGAAAAGACACTTTTTTTAATTAAAAATAATTATATTTACAAAAGAGTAAAAAAACCTTACAGTATTTAGGAAAAAACATGTAAAAGACACACAGGATCTATACATTAATCAAGAGATAATACATTTAAGAGGATATGGAACAAGAGGGAAAGCAAAGTTATAGTATAACTGACATTTGGATTATAGAACACCAAGCTCAAGGACATGTACATATAAAGCATGACGCAGACAGAAGGGATCTTTTTTTGCATCAAGCATTATGCTACATACTTTCATCTGTATTGTGTATTTCATATGAGACATCCTTTACTGTTCCTATAGGTGACTGAAATCTCTTTAGATTTGTTATTTGGAAATTCTAGCATGTTAAGTTGAACAGCTTTCAGGGAAGAAAGAATGAAATCATGGAAGTCGGTTTAAGAGGTGGTGCCCCAATACCTGTACTTCTGTTTACATGTTACTCACCATCTTAGATATGTTGAGTAATTATTTTTAGCCATATGGTTATTGTTAATATTCTTTCCTTCTGTTAAAGTATTTTATGTGCTTGAAAAGAACTTAGAGGGGCGCCTGGCAATTGAACTAATATATAGAAAATAGTAAGTAGGGGCGCCTGGGTGGCTCAGTTGGTTAAGCCACTGCCTTCGGCTCAGGTCATGATCCTTGGAGACCCGGGATCGAGTCCCACATCGGGCTCCCTGCTCGGCGGGAAGCCTGCTTCTCCCTCTCTCACTCCCCCTGCTTGTGTTCCCTCTCTGGCTGTGTTTCTCTCTGTCAAATAAATAAAATTAAAAAAATAAATAAATAAAATCAAAAAAATTAAAAAAAGAGAAAATAGTAAATAAAATCTAGTTCTCCTCTATCTCATGACCAGAGCTGGCACACAAAAGGTGGTAACCGTTGAGTGAATCCCAGTTTGACAGATTGAAACCCCAAAATAAATGTCGGTCAAGTATTAAACTCAGACCATATTGTGAAAACTCTGGACAAGAGAGGTTGAAAAGCTCTCACCATTTTTTTTTTTTTTTTTTTGCTAAGGGTTGGCTATAACTTAATGCTTTGTGTATTTTTTTATTTAAATTTTTATGAATAGGAAGACTCTACAGAGAAGTAAGCTCCTGGGTGAAGAAGGACTTAAGTTTGTGTGTAAATTCCTCAAAATTTACAGACCATACTTTTGGATAATATGAAAGTACCACAAACCCTTGACTTTTGTAACATATAATCTCTCAATTCTGATTCTTAGTTGAACTCCCATGGACTAAATTTGTGATATTGTATCACATTTAAAAGGCAGTAAGCATTTTGAGCTAAAGATGCTAATATTAGAATTATTTAGGTAATTATCAAATAATCACTACTAAGAAATGCAAAATGATAAGAATAGTTGGGAGACCTTATTTCTGGAATCAGTAAGAGTTGTATATGAAACATCATCTTTGTCTCAAATGACCATATTTGACTTCCAGGAAAATTGTGGAGCATATGTGTTTCTTCAGAATAAACTGCTAAGCATCTATCTAGTCCTTGTAGGGCTCTGGATTGTTTCAAGTTATTTCCCTAAGTAATATATAATGTATAATAAATAAATAACATACAATAAATAATTGAAGAAGGGCCTACACAGTCTGGATGTTGGGGAGAATTTTGGTAGGGGAAGAAGAAGAGCTTAAACAAAAAGTGTGATGATTTACTAAGGTATGTCACTTTAGTGGCAGGATCACAAGCTTCTTTTGTCATCTTAGATGCAGTTAAGATACACATTGCTTTAAATTACTTTACTTACTGGACTATGTTCCTCTGAATGTGGCACTGAACTCTTGGTGGGCTAGGTCATGCTTAGCGATTTGTTTAGTTTTCATGGTGGTTGTAACATGGAAAGGTATTCTTTATTTCCTAATAAAAGTGGATTTTAACTATATGTAAAGAAATATTGAGAGCAGTAAGACCCTTTGGCTCAAATATACATCAGAAACAATCTGAAACACTCGTTCCAGGGGACAGGCATTGTTGGTATGTTATATGCTGGAACTCTGCAGCTAGGAGGAACAGAGTGATTGACTTTTGGTAACTAAACTCAAACTGCCACGTCTGCTTTTTGTGTGCATTCCTAGCATCCTTTAAGAGAGGAAAAGTAAAAAAACTTACAATAAAATACGAAAACATGCAGATGTTTATAGATAGAAGTATCATTCTTACTCCAAGCTGGCCATGTACTCTCCTTTAGGTAGAAAGCAGGCCTCATTTATCCTTACAAATAGAACTTAGGCTATGGATATACTCCACAATTCTTTGTCAAATGAATAAAAGTATAAATGGTGAACTCAAATGACCATCTCACACTATGCTAAAATATCTCTTTTTTCAGTTCTATGATATATGAGTATAAACTATGAAAGTTCATATATGTATAAATGACATATATACAAATGTAAAATTATATAAAATATGTTTGTGTGTACACATATGTCAGATAATGAGATTGATAATAGTAATGATAATGGGTTAATACATTAAACTTTTGTTATTTTTTAGACACAGTGCTAGATACTGCCATTTTCTGCTAATTCATCATACAATTCCATAAATTAAAAATTTCTACAAACAATGTACCATTATGAAAATGAGTGTAAATGGCACATAGTTAGTGGTAGTACGAAATTTGAAAGCATGTCTATTTTGCCCAAAAAGACTACGCTTTTAACCAGTGTGTATATATCTGTAAAGATGTCTGCAAGCTCAAATGAACAACTAGGGCACCTGGGTAGCTCAGTTGGTTAAGCGACTGCCTTCAGCTCAGGTCATGATCCCGGAAACCCGGGATCAAGTCCCACACCGGGCTCCTTGCTTGGCGGGAAGCCTACTTATCCCTCTCTCACTCCCCCTGCTTGTGTTCCCTCTCTGGCTGTGTTTCTCTCTGTCAAATAAATAAAATCTTAAAAAAAAAATGAACAACTATATTCCATTGCCTTTTTTATGGACTTATAACAGAAAGTTTGAAAATGTTTTACTTCTGGATTCAGCCACATATACATGTACAGAATAAAGAAAATGATGTGCCTTTCTCACTATCCCAGTTATATCACTTCCTTGCTTTTAGTATGTTGCTTTAAAGGGGCAGGGTCTACACCAGTGAAGCTGGTTAATTTTAATGTGTTCAGAGTAAATTATGCTATAACTTGCTTTTTTGAATAAAGCAGGAATCTGATTCCTAGGTTATTCTATTACTAACTCCTATATTACATAGAAAATAAATGTATCGTTATACGGCACATGAAATCAGAATTATTATGGTCTCTGTTCCTTTCATTAGTTTAGAGTCATATATTTGACCTCCAGTTAATAAGTCCTTAGTCTGTAAAACTCCTAGCAGGTTTCTCAGCTCGTAGCCTGGACATCCTCCAGAGTTCTCTCATGTTCTGGACTCTACTCAAAACTGGCAACCTCCTGAGTCACCCGATAAATTAGCTGGAGCAGTGTTCTCAAATGTCATGCATGCTGCTTCCAAGATCCAAATAGACGAACCAAACCGTGTACCTCTTTCTTAGACATAGCAAGTGCAAGGCCTAAGGGTCTAAACGGTCTGCTCTTTACCTTAAAGGGGATGTCCTAAAAAATCACCATATCACTGCACTCCTACAACCCTCTCTGATGAACCCTTGAATCACTCTGGGATTCTCTTCCACCCTCCAGCTCAAGTGTGTCTAATTAGGCCACCCAGGGTACTTGGGCTTTATATGCCAGTTCCAATTTGCGTGATGTTCTAGTCTCCCTCTATGAAACCCATGGGACATTGTGCCACATATGATGATGACCAAGCATGACCACATTACCTGTGGACTCTATTATGACAGAGACAGCCAACAACTGAACATGACCTTGGACCATGATTGTAAAAGCTGATTGTTGCCCTTCTTGCATAAAGGCAAGCTGATATTTTAATTATCTTTATTGATGGGCTTGAAAAATACGTTTGCCAGATCAACACATCCATACTTGTGTCAGCGGGTGTGTTGATACACTCAAGTAAGGAGAGCACATCCACAGTGCAGCGGCAATCGGAGCCACTTGGTTAAGTTGATATTCCAGTGTCATCTGTATAGTTTTTGCAAAAGCCAGTCAAAAGAAGTTAATGGAAATAAATGGAAACTACTACTACTATATCCTCAAATCTTTAAGAATGGCACTATGCCTTGCAATTCTATCCAGAACATGGTATTGTTTCTGAAGTTTCAAGAGTGAGAGATTTCAAGGGCTTTTACTGGGTCCTTTTTATGCTACTTGAATGACTCTTACTTTCCTATCAACAGATCAGTATTATGGTTTTCCAACTACAAAATGTGTGAGTCCCAATTGGCGGTTGGGGATTTAAGGAAATAATGACAGAGTGGGCCTTTGGTTTAGGCCCTGGATTCTGCTACATGGTCTCTTTTAGCCCACAGTTTGAGAAGCCATGCTTACTTTTATGTCTCTGATGTCATGTCAGATTTTATACATATTTATTTCTTGAAGAGAGGAGTATCAAATAATTGGTGGACATATTTTAATCTGGCTATAATGTGTGATGGTAGAAAGTCCATGTTAACCATGTACTTTTATTTCACTTCAGGAAATATCCCAAATAATGTATCCTCCATTTATCCTGTTTGGTGCTCTGTTTCTGTTAGAATTGGTGGGAACAACAAAAACAAAATGACTTTCTGACCCTGACTATCTTTAACATTTTTTTGGCTGGATTTTGGATTTTTTTCTATGTTTAGGATAGTTTCCAGCTGAATCATCACATTATTTCAAGTGGAAATAATCTATCTTAAACATAGATTATTAACTAGGTCAGTGTTTTCAAAAGCTGGCTGTGGAAATGTTTTGTTGTTGTTAATTGTTGTAGCTTTTTTGTGTGTGCCAATATCTCTGCTACACACCTAGCCATGTAAATGGAATTTCGTTTTTAATTTATTGTTTTATTATGTTAATCACCATACAGTACATTATTAGTTTTTGATGTAGTGTTCAACGATTCATTCTTTGTGTATAATACCCAGTGCTCATTACAACACATGCCCTCCTTAATACCCATCTCAGGCTACCTCATCTTCCCACCCCCACAGACACGTCTCCAAAGAAGACATACAAATGGCTAACAGGTACATGAAAAAATGTTCAACATCATTAGCCATCAGGGAAATTCACATCAAAACCATATAGAGATACCACATTACACGAGTTAGAATGGCAAAAAGTTACAAGGCAGGAAACAACAAATATTGGCGAGAATGTGAAGAAAGGGGAGTCCTCTTACACTGTTGGTGGGAATGCAAGCTGGTACAGCCAGTTAGAAAAAAAGTATGGAGGATCCTCAAAAAGTTAAAAATAGAGCTACCCTATCACCCAGCAACTGCACTACTGGGTAAATGGAATTTCCAAGTCATAGGTCCAATCATCTGAATTTTGTTAACAAACTCACAGCTAATTTTTGCTCTATTGGGTTAAAAATTGTTGAAGTCAGTTAAGTTTCTCTTTGTCTTAAATCATCACTTTCAAAGTTCTGTTTTGATTTTATTTTACTAGTTCACTAATGGTCAGAAGATGCAATTTGAAATAATGGTCTATAGCATCATAATTTACATTTCAATAAATTATGTAATTGTGGTCCCTCTTTCTAGGACTCTGTTGCCTTCATGCAGTAAAATCATCAATTCCTGGCAATGGTTATCTTATAAATGGACTTCTTTCCAAATTTCTTTCTTAGAATTTAAATTCATATGGGAAAAGAGATAAATGTAACTGAGAGTTTGGCTTGTATTCTGTGATTTTTAAGTTCTGGTTCTTTAGCTCTAGGCTTTTCTTTGTGTGCACACTTTAAAATATTACAGAGGGTGGTTGCAGAATTATTTGAAAGTGAGTCTCTTGATACATGAAGGATCATTTTATATTTATGTAAAAGTTTTGGAGTCTTTTTGTTCATTTGTTTGTTTTGCTTTGCCTTTTTAATCTTAGTGTGGAAACTGAAAAACAGAGAAAATGCCTCATGTGTTCTGTGAGGCTGCCTTATAAATACAGTCACATTACTCAGTATCATTCAATTGATGTCATTCAATACCATTCAGCCCTCTTATTTTTATCCTCTTTTCTAAATTTTTTCTGGTTTAATTGGTTTAGTTTTAAGTAATATTTGAAAACATTTTACGAAGCAGACAATATAGAACCTCAAAGAAGAAAATGTATAATCCATGTCCCATTTTGGCCTACCCCCACTCCCATTTCTTTGAAATAACCTCTTTTAACTTATTCTAGTTTCAGTCTTGTAGTAGTTTCCTCCCCATGTACGTATAGTTAGCACAATGTACTGGCTTAAAGTGTGGGGTCTGGAACTAGACTCCTAGCTTCAAATCCTGGCTTCACCACTTATGCGCTGGATCACCTTGGGCTTAAATTTCTATGCCTCCATTTCCTAATCTATAAAAGGAAGATGATAGTATCAAGTTTGTAAGTCCTAATACCTTAAAGTATTTTAGAATACTGTTTGGCATGTAGAATACTAGCTGTTCTGAGTACCTCCAAATCTCTAAATACTAAATAGTTAATAGCTGTATTGCTACTTTTTGAAGTTATCAATTTAAAATCTTTTCTATTGGGGCACCTGGGTGGCTCAGTCATTAAGCACCTGCCTTCCACTCAGGTCATGATCCCTGAGTCCTGGGATCAAGCCCCACATCAGGCTCCCTGCTTGGTGGGAAGCCTGCTTCTCCCTCTCTCACTCCCCCTGCTTATGTTGCCTCTCTAGCTGTATTTCTCTCTGTCAAATAAATAAATAAAATATTTTTTTAAAATAGTAAAATAAAATATATTCTATTAATGGGATGAAGATTTAACTCACATAGCCTGGGTTATCTGTCTCTTCACTATACTCATTTCTGTATGTATTTTAGGCCATGACGTCCTTGTTATACTTCGTCTTTCAGTAACTTCCAGTGCCTTTACCCTTTTCCAGAAATGTATTGGAATCACCTGCACACTGAAAGTTCTCCTTCCACTCATTTTATTAGAGTTATATGTTTATTAGGTTTTTACTACGATTTGAGTGGAGTTTGAGAAAAAAGAAGATAAATATGGGCTTCAGTGTTATATAAAAAGATTAGATGACCTCTTGAGTTTAAAAAACATGAATTTTCTTTAAAAAAAAGTCAAGAATGATGGGGTGCCTGGGTGGCTCAGTGGGTTAAACCTCTGCCTTCAGCTCAGGTCATGATCTCAGGGTCCTGGGATCGAGTCCCGCATTGGGCTCTCTGCTCAGCAAGGAGCCTGCTACCTCCTCTCTCTCTCTCTCTCTCTGCCTGCCTCTTTGCCTACTTGTGATCTCTTTCTGTCAAATAAATAAATAAAATCTTTTAAAAAATCAAGAGTGAGATAAAGAAGGCAAAATGATATGTACTGGTATGTAAACAGGGAAGATACAGAATTTCTTGAAAATTACTTTGAGTCACCTAATATTTCTGATCATTAATCACCCATCTATAAAATAAAGTGCTTGAATGAAATGACTTCTGAGTTCCTTCCAACTTGAACATTTTATCATTATAATAGGTCTTTTCTTTTCCTTATAAAATCTCTATCCTCCTTCTCACTGAACTATACCAGCCTAATCTTTCAATGAAATATAATCTATACATACTGCCCTCTTCCTTTGTATCCTATGTTCATATCTGCACACAAAATTTGAAAGTTAGCACAAACATTCTACCACCTTTCATTAATAGTCAATTTCTTTCAAGATTAGTAATTAAAAAGAAATACTTTGTAAGCTTTTATCTTCATTGTTGTTGAAGAATTAAGCTCAGATATGGCCATTTTTGTTAATGTATCATTGGGAAATATTTAGTTACATATTTGGGGAATATATCTATTAGTGGTTTCTGCATATTTTGACCTAATAAAGCTGGTAGAATATTACTCCCTCAGGAAAGCTTTCTTTTCTTTTTTTTTTCTTTTTTGAAGATTTTCTTTATCTATTTGACATAGAGAAGCACAGCTAGAAAGGGAACACAAGCAGGAGTGAGAGAGGGAGAAGCAGGCTTAGTCACGATCTCTCCTCTTCCATTCATAATTTTATTAATTTGGGTCTTCTCCCTTTTCTTTTGGATTAGTTTGTCCAATGGTTCATCGATCTTATTAATTCTTTCAAAGAACCAGCTTCTAGTTTTGTTCATGTGTTCTACTGTATCTCTAGTTTCTGATTCATTGATCTCTGCTCTAATCTTAATTATTTCCTGTCTTATGGGGGGGCGGTTTAATTTGTTGTTGATTTTCCAGTTCTTTAATGTGTAATGAGAGTTGGTGTATTTGGGATTTTTCAGTTTTTTTTGAGTGAGCCTTGGATGGCTATGTATTTCCCCCTTAGGACTGCTTTTGCTGTATCCCATAGGTTTTGGATCGATGTATCTTCATTCTCATTGGTTTCCATGAAGTGTTAGAGTTCTTCTTTGATTTCCTGGTTGATCCACAGATTCTTGAGCAGGATCGTCTTTAGCTTCCAAGTGTTTGGTTTTCTTCTGAACTTTTTGTTGTGGTTGAGTTCCAGTTTCATGGCATTGTGGTCATAGAATATGCAGGGAATAACCTCAACCTTCTGATATCGGTTGAACCCTGATTTGTGACCTAGTATGTGGTCTATTCTGGACAAAATTCCATGTGCACTCGAGAAGAATGAGTATTCTGCTGTTTTAGGGTGGAATGTTCTGAATGTATCTATGAGATCCATCTGGTCCAAGGTGTCATTCAAGGCTCTTGTTTCTTTGCTGATTTTCTGTTTGGATGATCTGTCCATTGCTGAGAGTGGTGTGTTAAGATCTCTTACAATTAATGTATTCGTATCAATATGACTCTTTATTTTGCTTAACAGTTGGCTTATGTAGTTGGCTGCTCCCATGTTGGGGGCATAAATATTTATAATTGTTAGATCTTATTGATGTATAGACCCCTTGAGAATGATGTAGTGTGTCCTTCTGTGTCTCTGACTACAGTCTTTAGATTAAAATCCAATTTGTCTGATATGAGAATTGCTACTCTGGCTTTCTTTTGAGGTCCATTGGCGTGAAAGATGGTCCTCCAACCCCTCACTTTGAATCTGGAAATGTCTTTAGATTCAAAATGTGTCTCTTGTAAACAGCATATGGACAGGTCCTGTCATTTTATCCGGTCTGCAACCCTGTGCCTTTTTATTGGAGCATTTAGTCCATTCACACTGAGAGTGACTATTGATAGATACATTTTTATTGACATCATGTTGCCTGTGAAGTTCATGTTTCTATAGATTACCTCTGTAAGTTTCTGTTCTGTGTCACACTTGGGTTCATTTCTCTTTTATAGAACCCCTCTTAATATTTCTTACAGTGCTGGCTTGGTGGTTGCATAATCTGTTAGACCTTGGTGGTCCTGGAAGCTCATATTCTTTGGTTTTATGATTCATGAGTTTCACAATTATGTAACTGGAGGTTTCTCTGATCTCATTGATCTTGGGGGGGGGTGTCCTCTCTGCCTCTAGGACATGAATATTTGTTTAATTTCCCAGATTAGGGAAATTTTCATCCATGATTTGTTCAACTATATCTTCTAGGCTTAACTCTCTCTCAGCTCCTTCGGAGATTGCAATAATTCTGATATTACAGCATTTCATGGCATCATTTATTTCCCTAATTCTATTTTCATGGGATTTTAGCTGTTTGTTCCAAGACTTCTCTTGCTCCTCCCTCTTAATCCATCTGTCTTCTTAATCACTAATACAATCTTCAGCTTCACTTACTTTAGCTGTTAGCGTATTTAAATTAGATTGCTTCTCATTAATAGCCTTTCTAACCTCGGCTTTCACTTCTGTCACTGGGGCTTCTATCTTGAGACTAATATTATTTTCCAAGTTAGCCATTGCTTGGATAATTGCTGCCCTGAGTTCCATTTCTGTCATATTATTTATGTTCATTTCCAGTAATTCTGTGACCGGGGTTGCAGTCTCTGGGTTTTTCTTCTGTTGGTTGTTCCTCCTCTGAGTCATTTTGGCAAGGAGTGGTTTAGGGAGTATAGAGCTGAATATATCAACCACTATCCAGGTGAATTGTTCACTGGAAGGTTTAAGAGCAATCAGAAGTCACCACCGAAAGGGAAGAAGAAAGAAAAAAGAGAGAGAAGAAGAGAAAGGAAGCAAGAAAACAAAACAAAACAAACAAACAAAAAAACGGCCAGAGTGAGCCCCATTAGTAGGATTTATATGGTACAAAAGTACAACAGGATAAAGAAAAAGACCATCAAGATTTAAAGAAAGTTGAAGTGATCAAAAAGCTAAGCCCAACCCGAATGACCCCCCAAGACCAGTATTTATATACTACAAAGGCAAAAACAATTACACAGAAACACTGATAGACTAGGGTGGGAAGGTGAGTGCAAACCCTCCTTGTGGGCAAGGAAAGTATTTCAGACCCTCCTGGGTTTGTCTTGTTATTATTGTTCTAGAGGAGTCCACTTTCTGAAGATATATGGAGATTAGAACTGGTTTGTATATAGGAGTAGTATTGAATAGGGATGCAGGATTACCTTGAAGCTTATAACTATATGTATATTTAAAAGAAAAAAGAATAAAGGAAAGAAGAGAGAAGAAAGGGAAAAAAACAGAAAAAAGCAAACAAGAGAAGCCACAACAACAACAAAAGAAAACACAGGTATGTGTTTGAAAAAATTTCAAGACAAAAAGTTATTATGGAGTGTTGTATTAAGTATCACCTTGTAATAATAAGTGGGTTAAAAAATTAAAAGAACAAAAAAAATGAGAATGAATTTTTTAAGTTTAAAGTGGAAACTGTAAAAGAAAAATAGAAAAAAAGTTAAAAAAGAAAATAAAGTGAAAAGCTGTATCTATAAAGCGTATAGCTTTTGGAGGTACTACCAGGATATTAATATATTGCCTTTCCCCCGATGTTGGGGTTTTACAGTTTTGGTGTTGTCCTCTTGTTCTGGCTTGCCTTCTGGGGGAGGGGCCTGCTGCGCTGTGTTTCAGTCCCTTCCACCTGGGTGAGTCCCCGCCCCCTTCCTAGGGACTGGGCTCCATGGCAACTGCTTTTCAGGCTTTAGTTCTCTGGGGGGGGTTGTTTTTTTTGTGGCTTTTTGCAGCTTTTCAGGAAGTTAGGCCAGAGCAACATGTCTGCACCCAGACCTCCTTCCCAGAGAGAGCCCCTAATTAGCAACCCTCTGGATGGGGGGGGCCCACAGCCACTCCCTGTATCTTCCCCCTTGGCTGCCTATCACAACCCGGCACAGCTGCTGGTCCAATTGGCATCGGAAGACCCTGCCTGTCATTTCCCTCCTGCACCACAGAAACCGCAATGCGACCTTGGCTCTGCCCAGGGAGTCTGTGGTGACCCCCACTCAGGAAGGACTGAGATCCCGTGGCCCCGCAGGTCACACTCAAGTCTGCAAAATCGCCTCCCCCGGGGCGTCCACACCTGGCCCAAGGGCGGAGAAAAGAGTGGAGAAAAGCGATGGAGGAAAAAAAGCGGTGGGGGAAAAAAGTGGCTATGCTGCGTTCCCTCCGATGGCACCGGGGTGCACTTTCTCTCCACAGATCTATATCCCCATTTCCCCAGCTGCCCCTCCGGCATTCCGTTTTTGTCTGCTTTTAATCAGACCACAATCTGCTGTTGTTCCCCAGAAACAGAGCACTTCTGTGCTGGGTATTGCTTTCCAATGGGTTGTTTCTGTGGGCTTCCTTCCCCATGTCCCCTGTCTTTGGATATCCCTCTGATCGCCCCCACTCCACTCTACCTCTTTGTCGATGCTCTTCCTCCCCCATAGAGATCCATAAGTGTAAAACATTACATTACAGGCTGATTTCATGGGTGCTCACAGTGTTTTTGCAGTGTTTTTTGCAGGAATTAAGCTCACTTCAGGGGACTCCCCGAAGTGGGGTCACCCGGCCTTCCACCATCTTGCCCCCTCATCTGTTTAATTACTTCTAATTCTGAGTAGTCCAGAAGTGATTGAAGAGCAGGACCATGTCTGCCTTACCATTTGATTCTTAATATTAACTAGAATTCTTTGAACTGTGTTGAAAGACAGAAGGAAAGGGCGCCTGGGTGGCTCAGTTGGTTAAGTGACTGCCTTCGGCTCAGGTCATGATCCCAGAGACCCGGGATCGAGTCGCACATCAGGCTCCCTGCTCATCAGGAAGCCTGCTTCTCCCTCTCTCACTCCCCCTGCTTTAAAAAAAAAAAAGAAGGAATAAAAGTTCTGAATTCAACAATGAGTCTTATTTGGAAACTACTTTTTATAACATTTATATATGAAACACTCTAAAAATTAAATTATTGGCTTTATGGCATTTCTAGGCTGATGGGCATTTTGAATAATTTTTAAAAAATCACAGTCCACTTTTAAAATTTAAAATCCATAAAAAATTTTTTATCATGATGACTTTGCAAGTATTTGCAGTTTTCTATTTATTACATATAAGCATTTTGAATTTATCCATGTCTTATACTACGATTAGATACACCATATTAGAAATGATGACATTTTCAATAACCCTAGGAATTCAGGCAAGTCACTGAATCCTAAGGTATGCCATTTGCTTAATTTGTAAGCTGAAAAGAATGGTATACAGGATCTCCGAAATGCTGTTATTCTTGCCATACCATGTTTTATGTCATAATGATACCACTTTCCATAAAAGGGTAGTGAGTTATCATTAATCATACAGTCACACATTAGAGATGGGTGATCTACATGACTGTTTCAGGAACGTGGTTTTAGTGTGTGGGTAGTAGTTAACTAGTGGATTATCCTTTCATGAGCTGAGTACACTCTCATTTATTCAGCTGTCTGTGTGGAAAATATAAACAGAGCCTCTTTAGTTCAGTTAGGCAAGGTTGCTGACCTTTGGCTTTATTTGCCTGTTGGATTATCATGTCTTATTAAAGAAAATGATTTTGAATTAAAAAAAAAAGCCTCTAAAAAGTTTTTTAAAAGCCATGTTCAATGCTTTATACTATTGTTTTGCAATGTTTATAGGTAAAATGAATCTATTATTTAGATTAACAAATCATATGTTAGTGATGGTTGTCACTCAAACATATGCTCTTTTTTTTTTTTAAAGATTTTATTTATTTGATAGAGAGAAACACAGCCAGAGAGGGAACACAAGCAGGGGGAGTGAGAGAGGGAGAAGCAGGCTTGCTGCTGAGCAGGGAGCCCAATGTGGGACTCGATCCCAGGTCTCCAGGATCATGACCTGAGCCGAAGGTAGTCGCCTAACCAACTGAGCCACCCAGGCACCCCCAAGCATATGCTCTTATTTACTATGAATATATTCTTTATTCTAATCGTTTTGTTTACTTCTCTAAATACCACTATTTTGCTAATCACTTTTTTTTTAGTTCATTCTCTTGAGCTACTCTAAAGTTCTTCAAATTTTATTTAATATAGAATCCAAACTACAAAGTCCAGACAGTGAATATGGTTAATAGAGGCCATAAAGGAGTTCCTTTGCAAGGTGTTAATTTTCTGCTCAACAACATTTAAATATCATCCTAATTTTTTAAGAAATAACTAAATTGGTGGGGCACCTGGGTGCCTCAGTTGGTTAACTGAATGCCTTCGCTTCAGGTCATGATCCCCTAGGGTCCTGGGATCAAGCCCTGCATCAGGCTCCCTGCTCAGCAGGGTGTCTGTTTCTCCCTCTCTCTCTGTCCTCCCCCCTGCTCATGCTCTCCTCCCCTCAAATAAATAAATAAAATCCTTAAAAAAAAAAATAACTAAATGGGTGATATAAATCATTTGAGCTCTACGAGGAGCTTATCAGTAAGCAAAAATGGCTGTGATAAGCTACACCTAATGATTATGGGAATGCACTTTGTTTTAAACAAATAAACAGGGTGTCTGGGTGGCTCAGTGGGTTAAAGCCTCTGCCTTCAGCTCAGGTCATGATCTCAGGCTCCTGGGATCAAGGCCCGCATTGGGCTCTCTGCTCGGCAGGGAGCCTGCTTCCTCCCCTCTCTCTGTCTGCCTGTGATCTCACTCTGTCAAATAAGTAAATAAAATCTTAAAAAAAAAAAATAAATGAACAAGAATAAAAAAAGGAAAAAGGGAAAAACAGCCAAAAAATCCATGCCACCATTGTTCAGTCCTTTATATAAAGTGTTTTGGTTTTATAAAGTAACCTTTTAGGTTAAAAACATCCTGATATTACATTGAGTAATAGATAGTATTCAAATGTTAGGAAGAATGGGTATATAGGAGTAGTCACAAAGGTTTTGAATAGAAGACAGACATTGCACTCTATCAATATCAAGATAAGACTAAATCAAGAGCAAAGGCTAGAGAAATTGTAGATCTGAATTAGTGTTCTCTGTAGGTATAAAGTAAAATAAGAAAGTGAAATCCTGGCAGAGTAGCTTAGACTGTCAAAAATGTAGAGACAGAATAGCATTAAGACTCAAGAAAAGAGTAAAACTCAAGGAAAGGTAAAGGAAGGGCATAGATCTGAGAAACATGAAGTTGAAGAGCTGGGATCCCCTAATAGCTAACAGTCATTGAGATGTTACCACTTCCTCCAAGATATTGCAGTGAAGCTGGAGGAAAGTCTCTGTTTTGGACTCTTGGAGTCCTACCCATCTACCCTCTACTAAAGTCACTTCTCCTCCTTCCTTTCTATGATACTAAGCATAATCTATGCAATGAATTGGAACATTTAAAAAAGTCCTAATGTGGAGTTAACTTCAAATGACTTCTATCTGATGCTCTGCAAGAATATGGTAAGAGCATTCAGATGGCATAGCAACATGCTTAGAAATAAGGGAAGGGAAAATGAAGATCAGTCACATGTATCTAAC
Source organism: Spilogale gracilis (assembly GCA_004023965.1). NCBI lineage: Eukaryota > Metazoa > Chordata > Mammalia > Carnivora > Mephitidae > Spilogale > Spilogale gracilis. Next base: position 1,703 of record PITA01002391.1, on the reverse strand, counting down.
TCAATAATTTATCTAGTTACTCCTACCCACTAGTATGCCTTCATGTCCTCTCAAATAACATTTGTTTCCCATTCCTGTGTGACCACATACCATCACCATCATCACCATCTCTACTACCACCAGAAAGCTGAATCATGTTCATGTTAACTCAGGTGGAGATGTTACCCTAGAATAGGTGACATGTACTCAAAGCAGTGCCGTCAACAACTCAAGAACTAGACTTGTATGGGGCGCCTGGGTGGCTCAGTTGGTTAAGCAACTGCTTTAGGCTCAGGTCATGATCCCCGGAGTTCCGGGATCGAGTCCCACATCGGGCCCCCTGCTTGGCGGAGGCCTGCTTCTCCCTCTCTCGCTGCTCCTGCTTGTGTTCCGTCTCTGGCTATGTTTCTCTTTGTCAAATAAATAAAATCTTTAAAAAACAAACAAACAAAAAAAACTAGACTTGTGAGTTTGAGCACCAGGACAATGTTTGACAACCCCTTTCAGGAGTTTACTTTTATTTTTTCCTTAAGATTTTATTTATTTGAGAAAGTGTGGGAGAGAGGGCATCAGGTGGGGGAGAGCAGAGGGAAAGGGAGTAACAAACTCCCTGCTGAGCAGGAAGCCAGACAACGGGCTCAGTCCCAGGATCCTGGGATCATGACCTGAGCTGAAGGCAGATGCTTAACTGACTGAGCCACCCAAGCACCCCAGGTGCTTACTTTTCTTAATCTTCCCCCTAAGTAACCCCACCCCACCCAGGCCATCAGTCTTATAGAGGCTCTAGGACCCCACTTGTCCTCAGGGAAATGCGTCCTAAATATGAGCAAAGCTGACCTAAAAGCATATATAAAGTTTCTCTTTGTTATTGGTAATTACAGGAAGCCACTGAATCCTAGTCTCCAACAATACCACATCATCCTCTTCATCATTCCTTTCCTTTCACCACATCTATATCAAGACCTCCTGATTTTTTCCCAGATTAAGCCAGTTGGGCATCTTTATCTCACCCTATGAGGTCCAAGCTTTCCAGGGTGAGAGAAGGATGGGAATTTATGGGGCATGATTCCTTACAGGACTAGAGGGCTCTCACCCTATAGCTTACCTGAAAATTCCAATGGCTCCAGCCAAGGATGAAGAGTCATGTGCTTGGGGGAAATTCTAGCAATTGCTCCTGGGGTATTTCCTCTTTGCGTAGGACAGCGCCCTCCTTCGTTCCAGCCTTTCTTAACCAGGTTCCTCATCTGATTCAGAAAACAAGTCTCTCATGCATACTGCATAAAAAATGCCATTCTAGGTGCATAGGAGAGAAGTTACTTTATTGCCCACAATAGACAAATGAGAACATTAGAACTTGATTCTATTGGGGTACTTCAGGAAAGAAAGACTGTAAGGGATCTGCTTGCTTGCTTGCTTTTTCTTTCTTTTCCTTCCTTCCTCCCTTCCTTCCTTCCTTCCTTCCTCCCTTCCTCCCTTCCTCCCTTCCTCCCTTCCTCCCTTCCTCTCTCTCTTTCTTTCTCTCTCTTTCTCTTTCTTTCTTTCTTTCTTTCTTTCTTTCTTTCTTTCTTTCTTTCTTTCTTTCTTTTTCTTTCTTCTTTTTCTCTCTTTCTTTCTCTTTCTTTCTTTCTTTTTTCTATCTTTCCTTTCTTCTCTTCTCCTCCTCCTCCACTTCATCCTTCTCCTTCTCCTCCTCCCTCTTCCCCTCCTCCTCCTCCTCCCCCTCC